>JAIEZT010000021.1:19139698-19155137 GCA_019594935.1 Periophthalmus modestus | reverse complement strand
AACTCCCACAGGGCTTGCAACCTACATTAGATTAATCAAGTCACCTGTTAGCAATCACCTTTTTTTTCTTCGTGTCCTGGGCCCCCTTAAATGAAGGAAGATTACTATTAAAGCTCAAGCAAGGTTTTAGTAAGGAGCCGTGTCCCGTTCGCCAACGGCACCCTTTTTGATTTGTCTATCCGAAGTAACCCGGCGCTGACTTTCAGTACCTCCGCAAGGTTTATCACCACTGTATTAGGCTATTCTATGCTCGTAACTTTTTTTTTTAAATTCTTTTTTTATAATTCTGGCCCCCCCCAAGTCCTGGGAGAAAACTTACCCCAAATGTACTGACAACCTGGTTTATATGTTTGTAAAATCGACTGTGACGACATCATGCCTCACCACCTGAACCTCAGGCGGACGTCACGGTGGTGTACATCAAGAAACGAGTTCCCCGATGGAACAGGAACCGGCGGCCCATAGATCGCTTCCATTATGACACGGTGGCTTAGCAGTTATGCTAGTCCATTTAATAAACATTCCAATGGTTTATTCCCAGTTTAACCACATCTTTATCTGGCATACCAACCTCGCAATGTATTTGTGTCCTATTATCCTTATAAAGGACTTTAAAAAGTGGAAAAAGAATTAGCCTATAAATATAGTGAGTAAATGTTCAAGTTTGTCCCAGTAGAGAGTCCTGTATAAAGCCTGTAGTCAAACTAGGAATCCTAATGGAAAATCTAACAGGCCAGTGTCAGAAATTGCCATGTCCAAGCAATCAAGCGATTAGTCCTGATGGGGGGGTGTACACCCACGTGGTGAGCTGAGAAGTTCCTTTTTACCCCAAATCAAAAACTAAGAATCGCTCCAGCCCCCAGAACCATCCCCGAGCGCAATCTGCGGATTTCCTCAACCCAGCCTCTCGCTGTGCACATGCTAATCTGTCGCCACGCCGGATAAACGCCATTTTCCGACGTTTTAATACACTTAGTCCTAGCTTTTTTTTGCTTTATCTCACTCCAAACTCCAGGCAAGGTCCTTTTCCAAAGGCCTTAATTACTCTGAGTTGAGCCGCGACAGGAGCTGCTAATTGAGAAATATTGTCCGATTGAACTGTGGTCAGTGACAGCTCTGCTTGTACCAACTGCGTTCCTGACCCAGAATCACTAATTCCTCCTACATAGGGGGAATTTTACCCACATGACAAATACCCTATCAAAGCAGCTGAACGAGCCCCTACATCAACGCAGAGTCGGACGGGCCGGTGGGGAGGTGAGAGGGGGGCTTTCCAGTAATTTAACACATTTACACAAGTTTGTTGATGGCCTGAAATCAAGAAGTGCAGGAGGAGGAGCCACAGCGGCCGGAGAGACCCCAAAACAGCAGAGGGGGGATTATAATCAGGCTGATGGCTGGGGAGCGGGCGGATAATCAGGGTCCAGCACAAGGTTACAGTGAACAACAAATTGAATCAAAGGTGATAATGATTTGGACATATGGGGAGGAAAGGTTTTATATATTTAGTGATGAGAGGAGAGTGAATGAGAGGACCTAATCTGAGGAGATGAAGAGCGAGACTAAAGCCTTTGCAATACAACTGAAGATTTATGTAAAATGAGGAGTTCAAATGTCAACCGTGTTAATTAGAAACACCAATCAGATCTGGTTTGTCCCACCAGACTGACATTATAGCTCTCTCAGTTCAGTTCTCTCACTGACACTTTGCAGCGGATGTCAACTCTTCCAGCGTGGATGCTAACTGTTAGGCACTGTGCTCTGTCTGAGGCTTTTCACATTGTAAAAGTTTCTATATTACATACGTTACTTTACTCTTGTGAGCTTTAGTAATGTCATAATGTTACTAATTCTGACTTCAAGTTTGGTTTCAATTCCTCTCATGTTTGAGTAACACTTTATATTAGTCTATCTACATCACAAACTTCAAAAACGCTCTGTTTCCACGCTTGTTATGTCATGAATTGGTAGTTTTTCATGTTAACAGCTCCTTTCGTTTCTGTTAGAGATTTGTTAATTCCCAGGGCTGAAATGGTCCAAATGATTCTAATGAAGTGTGTGTACTTTAAAATCCACCATTGTGAGCACTTCTGGTATTCCCACATGATGACATCACCCGGGGAACAGAATGTTTTCTATTTTGAGAGAAGACTCAGCAGCCTAAAATCTGCAAGGGTTTGTGTGTTTACACCTTGTGTGACTGCAACACCAAACACAGCATCCAGGTCTGTTTGTGAACGAGGAAACGTCAGAGCAGAGAAAACATATGGGCCCTTTCAAACGAAGCTTTACCTTTAACACAGTCTGACCGTAAACTGCACCGCCTTATCTGAACTACAACAGGTGAGATTCGATTCACGAAAACCATGAATCTGGAGGAAGCGTCTGCAGAACAAGTGACGTCGAAGCACTTCCCTCTGCACGCGATTTCAAACTCAAAACAGTAAGAGTATTTCTGCTCATATATGTCGACAGTTCCTCTGTACGTCACGCCAGAAATTGTTTTGGTTCTTTTGGGTGCGTCACCTTTGGCTCCGCCCAACCTCAGTGCTGTCTCTGTATTGGTTCTACACCACTGGTCCCTGAACAATCACACACACCAGGAGTCTTGGTTCAGACGCATTTATCGTGAATTTATGAAATCAGAATATTGTGAGATTTAGGGACCAGGTTCACTTTCAATTTCTTTCTTTTTTTTGGAATTTATGATCTATCATCTGTTGTATTTCTAGTATATTACTGCCCTCCTGGTAAAATAACAGTTAAAATCTCAGGGTTGCCAAATAATAGATGCCCGAATACTAATCCATACTAAAAACTATTATCTGAAATGAGAAAAAACTAAATGCATAAAATTGGTTGTTTCTCGGTCTTTGCAATGGTCTGTGTGGGACTTGGTATTGTCTAAAAACTGTGTTTTTTATATCACCATTGTTTGTCTGAAGAGATTTTTGAGCAACAAATAAAAATCAAGTTTGAATTTTGACCATCCAGACTGCACCACAGTAAAGTGTTCAACAGCAACAAGAGAATGTGGACAGAGGCTCTTCTTTAACCCAGAGACACGAGTTCTGACTGACGAGGGACAGACTCGAGCAAATGTTTATGACGCTCACAGTGAAATGAGCAGAGACAAGACACACACAAGTCACAGGTCGATCTTGTGGAGAGACAACCCCACTACAGAAAGAACGCATCATTTTCAAGGATATCAAGCAACTAAAAAGAACTGTACTTGAATGAATACAATATAAATGAGTGTAATGCCGCAACGCTGAACATTTCAAATAAAGCAAAACGCATCTCCATGGAGACAACCCATTGGGCGTGCACTGTAAAAAAAAAAAAAAAAAAGCAGCAGAGTAGATTGCTTGTTTGTTTCGCTCTCGCACCCACAATAGTCCCATTACAGCCCAACTTCCGCCCCCGACAGCGATGTGACCATTTCAGTGCTCATTGTGAATATTCTGCTTATCTTTGGGGTCTATTGTTCCCAGGGGGCGTGGGTCTGTGGCTCGCTGTTCTTCCGCTTTCCGTATGGCCCAAACACGCTCGTAATTCTATCAGAGAAAAGCATGAGGTCTAAAACATGAGCAGAGGGAGGGATGTTAATGCATCCGTTATCTCAATGCCACATTACAAAAACCACCGGCGGCCATCAGGAGCTTATCAGATCTAATGTGAAAAAAAAAAAGCTCTACAGTCAGCCCCAGCGGAGACGCAACCGAGATACAGCCAGAGTAATGTGCAACGCATCGTTAAAGATGCCCTATGTAACCTTTTGACGGTCCGCCACCTGCTCGTCTCCATGGAGAAGTTATTGCTGGTGCAGAATGTTCCATCTCACAATGTGTTTTCACTTTATAGGTGTTTTTACCAGGTCAAAAATAACATGGAAAACAGCATACTTACATTGAGAAGGTCACCTCTTCGCAGATCTGACCTGTAACTTGGTCCTAGTGGCTACCCAAACGCTCGTTTCCATGGAAATAGATCATGTCAGCTTTGAGAAATGATGGCAAAAATCACGTAATTGGAGGGCACAGGCAGTTTCATCATCATTTGTCGTTTATTGTGAAGATTCAGGCATCATTGCAGTCAAAAACACCACTGTCTCCCTGACTGTCGCCCCTCGCCTCTTGTCTACTGTGGTTTAACTGTCCCTAGTTTTTACAATCTACAGACAGTTGACTGTTTTAAGTACCCTCAGACGCATCATAACTTGCTTAATCATTAGCTTGAAAAAATGCACAGCGTACATAACGTCATCTGAGTTCAATGGAGACAAGTGTACAAAAACCCAGGTTCAAAGGTGCATACATATTTTCCTGGAGATGGCATATTTGACCAAAAATGTACATCCCTATATGAGGTCATCTAATTCAGAATGGGACAAAGTCAGATATATCTGACTTGAAATCTACACACTCAGAACCGTATAGATGCAGAAACGTATAGATGGCGTAAGATGTCACCTGGTTCAAGTAGATACAAGTACAAAAACAGGAGTTTACCTGATCCTGAGTTCAGAGACACATCCACGTAGAACACCCACACAGACAAACATAAGTTCAGGATATGATCTGATCATGTTATACAGAATAATCATTCCAGACAATCACATACTGTGGAACATTCAAGGTAAAGCAGATCAGCAGCAAAAACGTCTTCACTCTTACAATGATTTGCTCAGTTGACAGATTAAAATTTCGTCTTTTACAATTCAGTGTAAGCAGATAGGTGATAGTTCTATATCAGAAAAGTTACATAGGGCACCCTTTAAAAAACAAGCATGTTGACAAATTTCCTGGCTCCATCCGTTTGGATCCAACTTCACGTCATAACTTTGCCATGAAAAAGACAATGGTTTTAGAGTTTGACCAGGGCATGTTAGTCCTGCTGCTGTTCCACTGACGACCGCACTGCCTCTGTGATTGTTATTAACTTAAATATATGACACATTTACATCACGAGTGTCACAATATGCATCTCTGTATGTGCATGTTGACACTACACTGACATCACACAAGAGGTGTTCCACATGTATGTCTATGGAGGAAATGTTCAGGAGCGGTTACCATGGAGACACAGCGCACACCTTAGCAAACACTGTTAAAACTGTTTAAAGATCATCTGGAAACTTAAGAAAAAAATACAAAATGGAATTAAACACGTCCATGATCCTGTTTAGGGGATTTTCAACAAAAAATGTGAGAATTAAAGATTTAAAGTTGGCTAATGCTAGCTATCTGGCTAATGCTAGCATAGCTTGTGACTATAATGTTATTTTGAGAGTGACTTGTTTATCAGAACACAATCAGGTCACTTTTAGTTGTTACAGCTTGTCAGTTTCTTTCTGGTCAAACTATTTTAAAATAAAGCTCAAGCCCCAGAACAGAGCAGGGCCTCTCAGATTTAGCACCACACCCCAATGTTGATGTCATCAAGCTGCAGTATCAATATGTTCAGTTCACATTCTCAAACTGATGGGTCATAATTGAGATGGAGGGCGGGGCCTGTGTCAAACTCAGTGTTTTAAAATAATCATCTCCAAACTTACGTTTCACAAATGTTAAACCTTCTCATTATTAGTTTTGGGATCCAGCTCCATAAAACTCGTCATCACTGTTCCCTCTAAGCTGCGCAAGTGCGCAATTGCTTGCTTCCACTGTCTCCGCGCACACAGAAAATCTGCGCTGCGCACAAAAAATAAATCAATCCTTAATAAAATAAAGACATCATTTATTTTGTACCATTGTCCACATTTTTTTTTTTGTGACAGAGAGAGATGGGTTACTGCTGGTCAGACAATGATTCAGTACGTACGTCACGTAGCTAACGTCATGATAGTGTTTGTCCACCTGTGGTTTTTATGTTAGCAAAAACGGCGTGACTAAGGTGGACATAAAACAACACGAATGAGGCAATGCGCGCTGCTAGCTAACCATTTAGAATAAATGGCGAAGCGCACATGCAGTGGCAACTGGACAAGGCCAAAATTAAAGAAAGCTGCGTTCTCTTTTCGGAGTGAGTAGTGGTCTCGGAGACGTGCAAACGAAGGAAAAAACGTGAAAAAATGAGCTGATGTGGTGATTTTGTCTTTTTCGAGCGAGAAAGTTTGCGCGCTGCAAAAATAGTGTGAAGTGAAGCCAAAGTAGCCAAGTGAATTTTTGGAGGGAAAAGTATGGACAGAATAGAAGATCTGGATTAACTTCAAACGTCAACATAAGAGCAAAAACACTCATTTGAATGCGGTTCAAATTATACGAAGACGGGTCAAGATGGGAATTGGCTTGTACAATTATTGGAGGAAGAGCGCCAAAGACCCGAAGAGAGAGGACCGAGCCTGTCACCGTGAAGCAATCCAACCCCCTGAGCAAGTGGAAAGTTCTCATCGATAATATCTTCTAGCCAATCCAAATGAAGGCATCAGTGCGTTTGCGGGGTTCAACAAATTCACAAATCACATGGCACAATATGGTGAGTTATACCACAAAAGCTGCGCGAAGCAAAAATACGCTTTTGGGATTGGTAGGCGGATCGCAAAGCAAAAGGAAAGGTGCAGAAACGAAGGATTATAGCATATGCAAAATCACCGTATAATCACAAGCACCTTGGGCACACAAACCCTAGTAGAAGAGAGAAACGACATAGCGTGCACCACAAATGCATCTGCATAGGATAGATATTAAATACGGGGGGAGCCGGGAAATAACTTATAACAACGGTTTGGCGGGCCAAGTACGATCCAGCTGACAGCATGCACTGCTCAGGATATTGTGCAGGCAAATAACGGCATTTTACATACCAAGCCTGAACGGGACATGACATGCAGAAATGGTGATCTGACCTACGATGAGCGGGCGGGAAATAAGATAGGAGAAGCAAAAAGGATGTGCAGCTTTGTAAAGCGCGGAAATTCCCAATCTGACTAGAGGCAACACTGTGTGGCCAAGGAGAGTACTTGGGCATTGGATGAGTGTGGAAAGATGTATCTTTGATGAGTGATGTGGAAACTCTTCTTAGAACAGTATATTCCACTTTCTCGAGATCCACTGTAAAGAGGGAAAATTGGGACGAAGATAGTAATGATTCTCAACGAGGTACGTTGTCATTCCGGCCTCTGACTGAAATTGGTGGCTGTCGTGACACCGAGCTGGTGAATGCGGTGCTGAGGAACTACACTGTGCTAGGAAGAATACTACAAGAAAGAATGCCAGTGATAACAGAGATCCAGTGCAAAATTACTGCTACAAAAGCTGATTGATTCAAAATTCAAGGGTTACTCTCACTGCGCTGGGAGATGTTTTGGTTGAGCTGGCACAACTCCTGTCTTTCCAGAGACTCAGCTCCTGACTGTTGATGGAAGGGCACTGCTTTGCAAGAGCAAAAGATGAGAAGTTGCGTTTCCCAATACCTGAGGAATGAGAAGACAAATTCAGAGGAGTGACCATGTCAAAGAGGCAATGAGGACCTCGTTTCAGCTGATGGCCAGAAATACTCGTGAGATATATTTTATTTTTATTCGTAAGCTCTGTGATCACTTGGATGGCTCGTTTTCCAGAGGGATGAGGTAAAGGAGTGGTCTGCATTTGACATTGAGGAGCTGAGCTCAGACATTTGTTTGAATATGGTTCAGCAGGGACACTGCAACACTGGCAAAAAAGTATGAGGCCATTCTCCAACACCCCCCATTTCTGTGAGGCCATTAATAGTGAATATGTGAATTCAAGACCCTAAAAAAAAAAGGAGGCAAAAAACTTAAACAAGGAGTCAATCCGCACAGTTCGCAGATATAGTGGGCAAGCCACACTACCATGTGAGGAGCTTAAAGAAGATCTCCCCGCTTGTGGAATATTTGTGCTACATTCAAGAAAACGCCAAAAAACAGATGGCCAGAAGCCGGTGAAAGAGGCTCCAGTTTGATGAATCGCATCAAAAACAGCATCCAGAAATCGTGCGGTGAAGTAGAACGGGAATTTTGTGAATCAGATGAGCGCATAAAGACAAACCTAGAAAACAGCGCGGGCCATCAACTTGGATAAGGCGAACAAACAGGAGAAAGTCAGCAGGAGCGAGAAGGGAAACAATAAGGACACATTAAATCTCTCAATTTGTGATTATTGACTAGTGTTGATTATATTAATTTGAAAAATTAATGGGTTTGAATTCTCAAGGACTAATAGCCATTAATGCTTTTACTTTTGAGAGTAAGTAAGAAATGCTAATTAAAACTATAATCATATATTTTACAGACAACAGTGGATGTAATTTTCCACTTTGTACTGTGCACGTGTGTGCTACTTCAAATGCTAATAAAAATCTGTCAAATATTGTATATTTTACAGACAGAGTTCAGGAGCAGCAGGGTCTTTCACACGACCACCCAGCAGGATGTCTCTCATTTAGACCACAGTAGGATTCTCCCAGGCCACAGTCGGACTCTCCCTGACGACAGTAGCACTTACCCAGTGCATAGCACTATAAAAAAAAAAAAAAAACAATTAAACCTAAACATGTTTTCTAAATTGTTTTGAATTGAGTTGTATGTGTGGCTTGGTTCGGTTGGTAGTTTCATATTTCGCCACAGTTAAACTAAATATGCTTCTAATTGTTTTAATAATACTAGGCAGGTTATGGACAAGATCATTGGTGGGCCATTTCATTGTAATTATACAAAATCTGCTATTAAAAGTAATTTGACAGAAATTACTAATGCAATTTGATTCTTTGAATAGATCTTGTAAGATGTTGTTGGATGTAATGTTCTGGTGGGGGTTCACAGTGTGCACGTCTGAATGGTGCTCACAGTGGTCAAGAGAGCGCTCAGGGAAAATTAGAGGGAACATTGCTCGCATGTTAATGTTATGTTATTTAAAGTCCTTTCAGCTGACAACAATCAGGGGTTGATTAATGCACTTCTGAAAGTATTGTGAAAAGAAAAAAAAAAAAAAGATTTTTTTTTTTTTTTTTTGAGACGACCTGAACATGTGTCAGTTTGAGTTTCATGTGGACAGACCCAGTGATTCCACAGATGTGACCCGGGTAACCAGGTCCACACGTCTGCATCAGTCACACAGATCAACTTTGAACTATATGGATTCAAGACTTAAAAGGCGCTGTACCTGATTTTTATGCACACTTCCTGATTATTGGACACTATAATCTGACGCAGGAAGTGCACAGTGTTACAAAGTTATGACATCATACAAATACGACCGAGTGCAAGAATTCTGTCACGATATGTTGAGAACAACCCCCGAGTTATTATAATAGACTTTTCTTGTCTAAAAGTCCAGACCCAGTGAGACAACTGTTCTTGATAAGTTGCTTTGAAAACTTCCCTCATTTAGTTTAGTGCTGGTGCCTGGAGGAAGAGCAGCCGCTCAGGTCCTGTGTCCTGTTATTACCCCGGGGCCCATGTCTGCTCTATAGCTGCACATTTATGCATACACAAGCAGCTGACGGAGCCTTTCTCCTCTCAGCAATAACTCCGGGTTCACGCTCCCAAATTAAACTTTTTTCGCAGAGGTTGTGCAGACATGAGTGCGCAAAAAAAACACTACATTTATCCCTGAATCTGAGCCCATATATTTCTCCGAGGCAGGGCCAAAACTGCAGACTGCTCAGAGATAAGAAGGGCCCCGGACAAGGCAACCTCTGCACGGCACAATGAGTCACTGGACTCCCATGATTCATGATGATTTTATTCATTTAACTTGTAATTCAGGGAAATGAGTCACAAAATGTACAAATATCGAGAGAATCCAAGGTTAGCAATAATGCACTTTAAATAAAGTATTATAACTTTTGAATGGGGAAAGTCTTTCAAATCAGGAATTTCTTGATTTCAAAGATTTCATTAAACATATTAATATTAAATGTCTGAAGCTGGGATGACTTTACTCTGAACACACCTCAGAACACAAGACGCCCTCTCCGGGTTTACTCTGAACTGTGTTTTTTGTTGTTGGATCTGGCAACTAAAAGTGAGGAGCTCATTCTGCTCTCTGCTCATCAGCTTAAGAACCAAAAACACAAAATATAAAACACGACATGACATTTGCTATGCTGCGATCCTCATCAGTGTAGAATGAAACAGTGAAAGTTCATATCTGAAACACTTCATATTCAGAGACACAGGGGGGCGCTTTTTCCTGTCCCCCACAGTATGGCATTAAATATATCCATCTCCACCTGGTAACAAACAGGTGACACCACCACCAGCAAAGTTACATGTCAGATCTGTGGGAGAGGCTAGCCCACTCACAGAAAGAATACACATTTTTCAGGGTTTTGCTAATCCTTAGCCTGCACTTGATTAAATGAAAGATCAGTCTGTTTAAAGTCAAACTGTCAAACATTTAACAAGGGCCAAAACTTAGTTATGATTAGATGAACAAAAATACATTACGAAACCTCTCTTTTGTTAATGTGTTAATGTGTTTTGTAAATGTTTAAACTGACAGAAAAATGCTTTCTTAGTAAACTATGTTGGCCTTAGGGTGGAGTTTTTCAGTGTTGATGACATAGGTGGAGGCATTCTGTTGTAGAACTCAATAACACTTCACTTTTTTCCCACAAACCACAAACTAACTGATGTAAAACTACCGTAAACCTTCAGCACAGGTGCTGTCACCAAACCACGGCACAATTAAAAGAACATGGAAACCTGCCAGGTGAGATTTAAGTGATATGTATTTATTCAGTTTTTGCAGTGTCGCCCAGAGCCTGGTCCCCAAAAAGCACTGGCTGCAGACAACTAAAATGTCCCAGCGATAAGGAGGTCACTGAACACTCCGCCCTCTAAGTGAAAGCAGCCACCTGAGCCGACCCACATTCAAAACATCTGAAAATGGGCCCTGGAGGACGCCGTAGCAGATGGGCGTCATACACCACGGGCCACAGATAACACTCATTTATCATGGCATTAGCGGCTGCCACGGAAACGGGCCACCGACACGCTTCACCCCCAACGCAAAACCGCTTCCGCTCTTTCCAAAATGTTCCTCATAAATAATGCACACGGCTATATGGACACTGGCGCCCGCGGCAACGACAGAGAGAGAGAGGGGGGGGGGGGGAGAGATGGAGAGAGGAAATGAAAAAATATGTGTTCAGAAATGGTCTTTACTTTCACAGCTGATTTTGGGTAAATCAGCTTCTACAAATACTGAGATCTGTGTCGATGTGTTTCCGCTTCATTACAAAGGGGGTATTATGCAAAATGGACTCTTTGGATCTTTTTGCAATGTTATAAAGTTGTTCCCTCATCAAAAAACAGGCTTGAAGAGGATTTAGATGTCATGTTTGAGTAATCTAGCGATCTCATCCAGGCCCTATTTGAACCCTTCTTGCTGTTAGCAGTACGATCCTCTCCAAAACTCTGCCACGAGCCTACGTCACGTATACACCCACATGACAATTCTGCATGAACATACAAAAGCAGGATGCAAACCAGTACACTACAACTTCACAAACCTGACACGATGTGCAGAGCAGATTTGTGATCAGCATAGTAGTAGTTTTGTAGAATGCACGCAGGCTGTGTTGTGATAGCACTATGAATATATAACTACCTGGAGTTCATCTGAAACCATGACCTCGAATTCAGATAAACTGACCCGGCCTTTTCTCCCTGTTCTCCCTGATGCTCCTCGTGTGTGTCTCACGTGGTTTTCTGTGCTCTCATGGCCTGTTTCTGTCCTCTTTATATGTGCTGACATTTGACCTTTCTTCTCTCCATAAGTGAGGCTGAGGTGTTTCCATATGGAGGCTTTTGTAAGTAAAACTCTTAAAGCAAATTCATTTAGAAGAGCAGACAACACAGCTCCTCCAACAGCCTCCTCCTTATCCAGGACCAAACATAAAATCATCTTTTGTGAGCTTTTGACCATGTTATAGCACTATTCCCTCATCGTTAGCTTACCATGACTTTTTTGCACTCTTTTTCTCACTCAAAGATGGTCGACTAAAAGAAGTGAGGCTGCCAATCTGCACCATCGGCCTCTCTGACCACTGCCAACACTCAAGCAACATTAATAATCTGCAAAATCAAGAATCTTTTTTTTTTTTTTTAATACCGCCACAAAAAACTGCTTAACGCATCTCGAAAAAGAGCTTTGGTAAAAACTGCAGCCCTCCCAGCATGACCCTTGATTTTGAGACACTATGTATAGATCAGCATCAACCCTTTAACTCCCATCACTGCACAGTTTAGTCCCTGGTGAAGTGTCCGTCTCTCCATTTACAAGTTTTTAATGGGTAAAAACCCCGTCCGACCTCAGCTCTCTACTAAACATCCAGAGCTCCCGCCGCACACTCCAGCAGCTGCATCCTGGTCCTTCCTAAAGCCCGCACAGCTTTTGGCCGCTCCTCATTTCACTTCTCTGCAGTGAGTGACTGGATCCACCTACAGCAGACTGGAAAAGTTTGCTCGTTTTTACCTCTGTCGACTTTTGAAAACTCACTCCAGAGGATCTGACAGACCAGTGCTCATGTTTTAACACTGTGATATGTGTAATCTGCAGATGTGTCACTGTCTCATGTTCTGATTCACTGTTTCACATGTGACTCATGTGGGAGTGTTTGTGAGAGTGTTCTGTGCTGTTTTATGCTGCTCCTGGCCAGGTCATCACTGCAAATGAGAAGGTGGAGAAGGTGTTCTCAACTGACTTACCTGGTAAAATACAAAATAAAAAAAACAAAAAAACAAACAGAAGGTGTCTTGCCTGAGGACACAATGCCAGATTTTGCTGCTGTTGCCCAAAAACTCAAAATAAGCTAAACTTCTAAATAAATTAACCTTAAAATGGAACAGCTTTTTCAGGATCAGAATAGGTTTCAGTCAGATCAACATGTGTCCTTAGACTGAATGTGTATATTCATTTTTACGAGCTATAGGTTTAACCCTCCGATGTCACACTCGCTTAGTTTTCCTTTGATTTGGTTTGATTGCTCAGAAAATTGTCATTTCCCCCTACCCCCTAACCCCGCCCACAACTGTTTACTTACTTGTGATAATGTATTTTAATAGATTTTTTATTTCAGACTGAGGTTTCGTTTGTTTTCCTCCCTGACAGTTTGGACCGCTCACTAGCGCCTCAGAGTGGTCACATGACACTGCTGTGATTGGTCAGCTGATTTAAACATGTTTGGGCGCTGCCTTCCTACCGAGGCAAGACGACATCTGCAGTCCGACTTCTTCAGGACAGTATCCCGGGGGTGCAGACTCGTCACAGCAACCTCACGTGACCGCTCTGAGGAAGACCGCTAACATCTCCACGGAGACATGCAGGAAAGTTACATGGAGCACCTTTTGAATACCCCCTTTAACTCACTGAACCCTCTGTACATAAGTGTGTCATCCAGGGCCGTTGCAGGGTGCTTCCAGACATTGCCCCCCCTCGGACCCTCTCTTCTCTGGGATGGGACGCTCGCAGCTGCCCTTGAGTAGTGGCTCTGGTTTCCATTCTGCCAATAGCAGCGTGATAAATGACTGCGCTGGTTCCATCTGCTTTTACAAGGGACAAGACTTCCAAACCTCCAGAGGAAAAACAAGCTACTTAGGCGTTCAGAGCCTCGGGTTTAAGGTTTAAGTCCATCACCCCACCTGCGTTTGTCATGGCGACGGTCACCAGGGACAGAAGCATCCAGCACAGTCCTCTTCATCGTTTAAACATCTGGGAGAGGCAGAGGTTATCCACATGTACTCAAGAAACTTCAGACTAATCGATTTGATGGAGGTTAGTGGAACAGTCAGTGCAAATATTGGTAAAAATCCATTAGAAGTAAAGCTGCACCAGGTAACTTTTCTGATGGAGTTACAGGTCAGATCTGTGGAAAGGCAGAGGTTAGTCAACTTACACAGATTAACTTCAGACTAATGCATTTGCTGGAGGTTAGTTGGACAGTAATTGCCGTCACTGGAGATTGGAAAAAAATAAATATATTGGAGGTAAAAACGCAGTGTGTAACTTTTCTGCTGGAGTTAAAGGTCAGATCTGTATGAATGCATGTTTTTTGAGCAACAAATATATCTGTAATTGGATAAACGCAATATAGATACTTGAATGCCATACTGTGGAACATTCCAGGCAAACAATGACATCTCCATGGAGACAACCACTGCATTAGTAAATCAAAGTGTCTTTACTGTGTGGGGCTGATCTGTTCTAATGTTTCCTCGTCACAAACACACCTGGAGTTCTGTTTCGTTTCATTCTCACATGTTTAACACACAAACCTGCAGATTTAGGCTGAGTTCTTCTCTGAAACAATGTTCCACCTTGTGATGTCATCATGTGGTAATACAGGAAGTGCTCCAGTGTGTTTTTAAACTTCAGGCACCTGCACTAGACTCATTTGGATCATTTGAGCTCTGGATTTACAACAAAAGGTAAAAGGAGCTTGAAAACTACCACTTTATGACATCACAAGGTGGAACAGAGCATTTGATCTTTGGAGATGTAACAGACTGATAAAGTGTTACTCAAACATGTGACTAAAACAAACACACAGAGTCAATTTTGCGTAACACTGGACCTTTAAGGAAAGTTGACCATTCGATACGATATTTTGTTTTATATTGTTAATCGCTATGGCAGCAGTCCAAACATGACATCATTGTGAAACCATGCGCACCTTGGAGTCTGGAGTGTCACCTGTCTTCTGATCGCGGCAGTTTGTAATGAAAGAACTTTATCGATCTCACAGTGAACAAAGTTATGATAAATAGATTACAATATGATCCAGTGACATCAGTATCAATCCCCAGGTGTGAGCAGCTTATCCCGCACAATGAGCCCGAGCATCCGTCTCCCGCCCCGGTGAGTCCCCGTGGAGCACGAGCCGTTCATTTGTACCATGTGACTGCTCTGACACAACAGGACGCGTCTCTCTTGTATCGACGCCACTGCTTCAATCATGCTTTACAATAAATCTCCATCGGGGGCAGCGTTGAGATGGTACGCGCCGATAGTTCTGACACATTACAGCTCAATCAACAGTAAACAAGTCACTGCTCAGGGAGGGAGGGATGGAGGGAGGGAGAGGAAGAGAAAGGGAGGGGGGAGAGAGCAGAGAGGCAGAAAGAGGGGAGAAGGGAGGGAGAGACGGAGAAAGATAGGGAGGGAGAGGAAGAGAGAGGCTAAGAAAAGGAGGAGAGAGCAGAGGCTGAGAGAGAGAGGGGGAGAGAGGGAAGGAGAGAGAGATAGAAAGATAGAGAGGGAGAGAGCAGCAGAGGCAGAAAGAGGGGAGGAGTGAGGGAGGGAGAGCAGCAGAGGCAGAAAGATGGGGAGGAGTGAGGGAGGGAGAGACAGAGAAAGATAGAGAGGGAGAGAGTGAGAGGAAGAGAGAGAGAGAGGGGAGGGAGTAGAGAGACAGAGAGATAGAGAGGGAGAGCAGAGAGGAAGAGAGAAGCTGAGAGACAGACAAGGAG
>JAIEZT010000021.1:18997198-19134698 GCA_019594935.1 Periophthalmus modestus | reverse complement strand
TACTGTTACACTGTTAGTACTGTACAGTATGTGACTCGAGTAAAAGTACTGTTACACTGTTAGTACTGTACAGTATGTGACTCAAGTAAAAGTACTGTTACACTGTTAGTACTGTACAGTATGTGACTCAAGTAAAAGTACTGTTACACTGTACCGTATGTGACTCAAGTAAAAGTACTGTTACACTGTTAGTACTGTACAGTATGTGACTCAAGTAAAAGTACTGTTACACTGTTAGTACTGTACAGTATGTGACTCGAGTAAAACTACTGTTACACAGTTAGTACTGTACAGTATGTGACTACTTCCTCTGGCGACAGTCCAAGCAGCACTTGAACATTGCCTTGTTTAGTTTTGTCTTTTAAACCTTCTATTATTGCTCACATTTCTGCTCGTTGCCAGTCTCTGCTTTGGTTGCCATTTGAGTTTGCGGCGGGCGTCGGGGCAGGTTGCCAGCTCCACTATTTTTTCTCCCATTTCCCTCCGAGCTCAAATTTATAAATTGAAAAAGCTGCAAAAATGACCTTAATCCTCTCGCCTTCATTCAGCGGTGGTCTGCCGGGACGCGCTTTACAACTACCATCTGTTGCTTTTTTTTCATTAACAAAATCTATTTCTGCATTTAACCGCACACGCTCAGACAATGCTACGGCTCCCACCACGGCCCTAAATCCTGCACGGAGAAAGAACACGGTTTAGAGTCGCCATTGAGAATTTTTAGATTAGCCCTGCTGTAATTGTCGTGATAAAGCAGGGAATTTCCATCACGGATTATGGTTATGGCGATGATTTCAGGTGACAAGGGACCAAGTTTGTAATAGCTGAGTCAGAATGAGCAGAAATAACTTGTGTTTTTGCATCGAGTTCAGGGCAGAGAATAATACAGAGAATCTCCAGGGACACGGGGCTACAGCACGAGAGAAGCAATATACCAAACTACAAAATCATTTCTGTGCTACAAAATGGACCCTTTGCATCGGAGGACTGGTCTGGCCAAGCTATTCATAGCTCTCAGATTCATGTTTATAGGAGCCATTTTGAGGACTTTTTACCATTCAATAGATACAATACATTCATTTGAACTGTTAATTGCTATGGCAACGGTCATAATTTCTCATCAGTTGGATCCCGGCACTTTGTTATATGGGGAATTGGTCCGGTCAAGCTATTCACAGCTCTCAGATTCATGTTTATGGGAGCCATTTTGAGGACTTTTCACCATTCAAATGATTCAGTACATTTTTTTAAATTGTTAAATGCTATGGCAACAGTAGTACCTGCTCATCACTTGGATCCCAGTACTTTTTATTTTATAGGGAGTTGGTCTGGCCAAGCTTTTCAGTGGTCTCACATTCCTGTATTTAAGCGCCATTTTGAGGACTTTTCATCATTCAAATGATATAGTATTTTGGTTGTTAATTGTTGTTGTTGGACCACATTATATTATAGAGGGAGGTGGTCCGGTTGGTGGGATGCGGGCTGGTCTGGTAGAACTCAAAACAACTGGACTCAAACGGTGAAATTAAAGTCAGTTTAAAATAGAAATGTTGCTCCTTAAAGCTGCAGTACGTCACTTTTCTGCTGTAAATGACTAAATTCAGTTTGCAACATAGATTATATTGTAAAAACTCTTCCCACAAAGTGTACCTTAACCTTAACCTAATTAAAGATGCACTATGTCACTTTTCTCTATGTATTAAAAATAGTTAAATAAATTTAAATTTTATTTAAATATATATACATATAAACATGGATTTATACAAAGTGCAGATGTGTTTTTAGTGGTGGAGGTTCAGTCAAACAGTGGACACTTGCACCGGGCTCTTCTATGGAGATGTGTCGCTTTGTCTGGAACTTTCCACAGTATGGAACTGAATTTATATATCTTACAGTTATTAGTTCTGGATGTTTTTAATGCTTAGAAGTACCTCCAAACACATGCTTTCACACAGTGAACCAGCCCAGGGCCTAGACATGGTTTAAGTGAAGGACAAAGTTCTGTGGTGCGTTGCGAGATTACCCTCGGTGGACAGCTGCATGGAGTGACCAGCTCTGGCCACATGCAGTCGTGCTTCCTCAAGGACCACGGCCTCATGTACCATGTGACCTCTCCCAATCAGAGCGAGAGGAGCAGCAGTGGACAGGGCACTGGTCCAACTCCTAACAGGCCTAAGAAAGCAGTACTCTATCCAGTTACTTTACTACATCCATGCAGTGGATGGATTCGCCTCTCCACAGATCTGACCAAACGCTCTACCAGAAAGATATGTATGTGCAAATAAATTATTTAAAAATGGATTACATAACTTTAGTTACGTGCTTTATATACACTTAAGGCCCATAGTTGGTGTAAAACGCTCCTAAACTTCCCACTGTTTCTGGATGTGAAAACGTGATGCCAGTAGGTCCGACTCTGTTTTGTTGGTCCAGTTGATGAGACTTTCAGCCTTCGATGCCTCTGTCTTTAACTTCTGTGTGTTCTTATGTCCTGCTAAGGGTCATTTGCAGACCTTCTATTTGGGGCTGCTGCAGCACAAATGTGTGATGGCACCCATTTTTACTGTGGACAGGACAGAAAGAGAGAGAAAGATGAAGAGATGAGAGAGAGAGAGAGAGAGGAGGGCTGCTTTAATGGAAACTATAAAAGAGATTAGAAAGTGTTGAGATGAGACAGAGGGAGGAGGATGCAGGGCGAACAAACGCGTCAAAACTGGAACAATGAGCTGACTTTTATTAGCGAGAACTTTAAGACAGACGTATTTTTAGAAGTCATCAACCTGGACTGTATATAGCCAGATAAAATGGGCCTGGTCTTTTAAGTGCAGATTGAGAAGGAGTTACACCTCACACCAGGAAAGTCTGGATTAATAAGTTCTGCTAACTCTGACTCTCTATTTCAATAAGTACACACATATAAAGTCGATCACTGTTTCAGACAAATCAGTCTACAATCTGAAAACCACCATCTACACATCAACAAGTCTATGTCTGAATGAGACTAAATCAGGTTTCAGCGACCAGAACATACTGACAAAGGTCTAAACCAGGACTAAACCGGGATTTAACCAGGTTTAAACCAGGACTAAACTGGAACTAAACTAGGTCTAAACTAAGTCTAAACCAGGTCTAAACCAGGGCTTAACAAGGACTAAACCGGGACTAAACCAGGTCTAAACCAGGACTAAACCAGGACTAAACCAGGTCTAAACCAGGACTAAACCAGGACTAAACCAGGTCTAAACCAGGACTAAACCAGGACTAAACCAGGACTAAACCAGGTCTAAACCAGGACTAAACCAGGACTAAACCAGGTCTAAACCAGGACTAAACCAGGACTAAACCAGGACTAAACCAGGTCGAAACCAGGACTAGACCAGGTCTAACCCAGGACTAAACCAGGACTAAATCTGTTCTAATCTTTCCAGCTTGAACAAAAGCATCACTAAACTTAATGTAAATCAGATCTGTTTCTAAGGCGATGAGCCAAAAAGTTATTACCACAAATTTTAAGAGCCAAGATCAGCCAAGATCACAATATCATTGATGAGATGCGAGCTGGCATGTGGTAATACTCAAAAGAACGGCACTCAAACAGTCAAACTAAAATTAAAGTCAGTTGAAAATGGACATATTGCTCCTGAAAGCTACAGTACGTCATTTTTCTTGTGTAAATGAGCCATTTAAATTTTTCCAGAATAGATTCAATTGTAAAAACAGAAGGTTGTGACATGTCATCTGTGTTAAATATGATTGGTGTAGAATGTGATGATGTCATCTGTGTTAAATATGATTGGTGTAGAAAACGATGATGTCATCTGTGTTAAATATGATTGGTCTGTAGAATGTGATGATGTCATCTGTCTTAAATATGATTGGTGTAGAATGTGATGATGTCATCTGTGTTAAATATGATTGGTCTGTAGAATGTGATGATGTCATCTGTCTTAAATATGATTGGTGTAGAATGTGATGATGTCATCTGTGTTAAATATGATTGGTCTGTAGAATGTGATGATGTCATCTGTCTTAAATATGATTGGTGTAGAATGTGATGATGTCATATGTGTTAAATATGATTGGTGTAGAATGTGATGATGTCATCTGTCTTAAATATGATTGGTGTAGAATGTGATGATGTCATCTGTCTTAAATATGATTGGTGTAGAATGTGATGATGTCATCTGTGTTAAATATGATTGGTGTAGAATGTGATGATGTCATCTGTGTTAAATATGATTGGCCTGTAGAATGTGGTGATGTCATCTGTGTTAAATATGATTGGTCTGTAGAATGTGGTGATGTCATCTGTGTTAAATATGATTGGTGTAGAATGTGGAACTCTCTTCTTTATTTTCAACTTTTCTTCACAAATTGCTTCTTGACTGATGTAAAACTGTCATTTATATTTACAACAGGTATTATCCCATCAAATGAAGTCAAAAAGATAAAATCATAAAAACCTGCCATACGCACTTTAATACCCTTATAATGAAACAGAGAAGCACTGAATCACAGTATGTCAGTTTCACCAAAACAGCCTATCGTCACAGGGATCAGACACCATTTGCTTTTCCCTGTCATACCCAGCCCTCTTACCTTACGCAGGGAGATGAATGGCTGTGCTGTTTGTGAATTCATAAACTCACAGGAATCCATTTTATCATTTCCGTTGTTGCAGTTGTAGTTTGGGCAAAAGCCAAAGGTGAAGTTTCCACCTAAACCAAAACAAAACCAAAACACAGGCAAAATAAAATGTGGGTTGGATTGTTTATCTTCCCTGGGATTCAGAACACACACAGTTTTCAATACTTCACAAAGATGAGAGTCTGGTCACTGGTGAATCTGCCCGAGTTCAGATGGGCATGATTGACAGGTGGATTAGGTACCTATAACTGCTAGCCTCACTCTTCTGTCCAGTTCTTTGTAGAGTCTATGAGACGTGATGGAGTGAGTGGTGACCAGACTGATTTCCCTCTGAATAAAACATTGACCATTGTTGAGTGGCGCAAATTCTACCACCACATGAAACTATAGGCTCTTTAAACTGATGTGATGTCATTTACACACAGTTACTAAATGGATACATGTGAAATATATGTGAAGACTTGTGAACCAGACTACCTCAAAATCCCCAAAGACCCCCCCACTTTCTCTCCTCATCAGCGCCCCCTGCTGTGAGTGCTGTAACACGCCTCAGGGAGTTATAACAGCTCTCTTGGATCTGTCTGAGGCTGACGCTGGACCTAATGGAGACTTGTACTCTTACTGATACTGGTTTCCTGACTCAGAGACATATGAACCAGCTGAATACTTTTAAAAAAATCAACCTGCTGAACATCTGGAGATGGGTCTCTGAGCTCTGCAGCTACAGTTAAAGCTGTACTATATGTAACTTTTCTTGGAAGGGTACAGAGATTGCTTGTCAAATCCACGCTAATATCTGTCTGTATTTTTTATACAGAGGGATATCAGTCTGGTCACCACTCACTCCATCGCGTCTCTCTCATAGACTCTACAGAGAAGTGGACAGAAGCGGAGAAGTGAGGCCAACAGTTACAGCGGCGAATTTGTTGCCGACTTCCATATTTGAAATTCTAGCTGCGAGTATCATAGCAACCAAAGAGCCAATCAGGAGCCAGGCTCTATCAGGCCTCGAGTCACAACCAAACACCACCGTTCAATCAGATTTGTTTAAGTGACACATGTGAAACAAAGAAGCTGATTGGTCGCCCATTATTTACAACCAAAATGATATTTCTCTCACCTCAGTTTAACAGAGTTTAGTGCTTCTCTCATTGATTCTGCAAAAAAAAAAACTTACTTTTGTATTATTGTGATATTTTTTCCTATCTTTTTTCCTAAGCAGCCATATTTGTTTTAATACAGATGGACAATGTATATCCATGATGGGCTAATCCACCTGTCAATCACGCCCATGTGAACTGGGGCAGATTCACTTGTGACTAGACTCACATCTTGGTAAAGTATTGGAGAAGTGTTCTGCATCCCAGGCACTGCAGGCAGCACACAGAGGTCTTATTTTGACCCTAAGAGCAGCTTTTACAAAATATCTGACTGCGTCAGGACGAATTTCAGACTATTGCATGAAAACAATTAGGTACAGACATTGAAACCAAGACTTCTACTTCTTACTGCTTCCTGCTAGCTATATGTTAGGATATACCCCCTCCTCCCCTCTCCTGCCTCCTTGTGTCAGAGCTCCACGATGCTCCGTCAGCTCCAGGGAGCAGCGAGACAAGGCGCTTTCTTCAGAGTGACGGCAGCTCAGCAGTGGGTCCCCGGATCCACTCCTCCAACAGGAAGAACCAGAGGAGCAGACTTTGGTTCAGAGCTGCTTAGGATGGTACAGGAGACAGAAGGTGTAGTCTGGTGTCACTCAAACTTTACGAGTATAAAAAGTGAAAGTAGTTTTACTCAAATGCAGTAGAACTCAAACTTTCCACACCAAGTTGCATCAAAGAAAAGATTTGGCTTTCCAAGTATCCCCAGATCTAAACCAGGTCTATAACAGGACTATTCCAGGTCTAATCTAGGACTAAACCAGGTCTATAACAGGACTATTCCAGGTCTAATCAAGGACTAAACCAGGTCTATATCAGGACTATTCCAGGTCTAATCTAGGACTAAACCAGGTCTATATCAGGACTATTCCAGGTCTAATCTAGGACTAAACCAGGTCTATATCAGGACTATTCCAGGTCTAATCAAGGACTAAACCAGGTCTATAACAGGACTATTCCAGGTCTAATCAAGGACTAAACCAGGTCTATATCAGGACTATTCCAGGTCTAATCAAGAACTAACCCAGGTCTATAATAGGACTTCTCTCATCAAAAACATGCCTGAAGATGTCATCCATGCATGTTTGAGTAATTTAGCAATCTCTCCTGTGGCTTATTCAAACCCTTTTAACGTTAGCTGTAAGATTCTGTACAGTGCTCCTCCCACAACCTACGTCACCCATGCTCCCACACGACAGTTCTCCATAAATATACAAAAACATGATACAAAAAAATACACTACAACTTCACAAACCTGATGCAATGTGCAGTAGATTCATTAGCGGACAACTGTAATGTGATAGCACTGTGAATGGGGAGTGACTTTTGACACTTGAAAAACGAAAGTGAAACATGTTAATACGTTTATATATTTGGGAAATATGGCATTAAAAGCAAAAAAAAGCGCGGAGAAGGCCCCGGGGAAGACCCAGGACACGCTGAAGGGAGTATGACTCTCGGCTGACCTGGGAACGCCTCGGGGTCCCACTGGAGGAGCTGGAGAACGTGTCTGGGGTGGGGGAAGTCTGAAAGTCCCTGCTTAGACTGCTGCCCCCACGACCTGGCCCCGGATAATCAGAAAAAAATGGATGTATGGTACAAATATGTTAAAAGTTAGTAGTTAATACCCCATAGAAATGAAATACCCCCTCTGTAATACCTCATCGAAGTGAAATACCCCCTCTGTAATACCTCATCGAAGTGAAATACCCCCTCTGTAATACCTCATCGAAGTGAAATACCCCCTCTGTAATACCTCATCGAAGTGAAATGCCCCCTCTGTAATACCTCATCGAAGTGAAATACCCCCTCTGTAATACCTCATAGAAGTGAAATACCCCCTCTGTAATTACTATGTTTAATACACAGTGTTGTGGCCCTTTGACGTGTGCATTTTCACACTGTAACTGTTAAGTGGGGTCTCATGATTATAAATAATAATACAAATATAATGAATGTAAGCACTTTTTAACAATCCCATTTGGCCAATGATACAAACAGATTCATTTGTTTAGATCCACTCAGTAAATTACCTCTGCAATTACTGTCTGCAGTCAGCCATAGAACTGTGCATTAAACTGAGTGATAGTGTTATGAAGGTCCCACATCAGACCTGCACCACAGCCCCGACAACAGGCTTCAACCAGGGACTAAAACGGGACAAAAACAGGACTAAAACAGGGCTAAACCAGGACTAAAACAGGGCTAAAACAGGACTAGAACAGGACTAGAACAGGACGAGAACAGGGCTAAAAACATAACTAAAACAGGACTAAAACGGGATGAAAACAGGACTAGAACAGGACTAAAACAGGACTAAAACGGGATGAAAACAGGACTAGAACAGGACTAAAACAGGACTAAAACGGGATGAAAACAGGACTAGAACAGGACTAAAACAGGACTAAACCAGGACTAAACCAGGACTAAACCAGGACTAAAACAGGATTAAACCGGGACTAAACCAGGGACAAAACCAGAACTAAACCAGGACTAAAACAGTACTAAAAACAGGACTAAAACAGGACTAAACCAGGACTAAAACAGGGCTAAAACAGGACTAGAACAGGACGAGAACAGGACGAGAACAGGGCTAAAAACATAACTAAAACAGGACTAAAACGGGATGAAAACAGGACTAGAACAGGATGAGAACAGGACTAGAACAGGGCTAGAACAGGACTAAACCAGGTCTAAACCAGGTCTAAACCAGGGCTAGAACAGGACTAAACCAGGGACTAAAACCGGGAATAAACCAGGACTAAACCAGGACTAAAACATAACTAAAACAGGACTAAATCAGGATTAAACCAGGACTAAACTGGGGACTAAACTAGTGACTAAACCAGGACTAAACCAGGACTAAACCAGGACTAAACCAGGTCTGAACCAGGACTACAACAGGACTAAACCAGGGACTAAACCAGGGATTAAACCAGGACTAAACCAGGACTAAAACAGGACTAAAACAGGACTAAACCAGGACTAAACCAGGACTGAACCAGGACTAGAACAGGACTAGAACAGGACTAAACCCGGGACTAAACCAGGACTAAACGAGGGATTAAACCAGGACTAATCTAGGAGTAAATCAGGACAAGCTCAGGATAGATCAGGACTAAGCCAAGTCTACATCCAGACTAAACCTGAACCAAACCAGGACTTAGTTGAACTAGTATTTGCATCCATAGGCCCTAAACTTTAAAACTGCACTGTGTAACTTTTACGCAGATCTGACCTGTCACCCATCTTAGAATCAACTGCTTGTCTCCATGAAGGAGGCAGGTTTAATGCCATACCGTGGAACAACTCAAACATCTCCATGGACACAGGCGGCAGACCCTCCACCAGAAAAGTTCCACAGGGCGGCTTTAAACAGATATTTGTCCCCTGGCTGTGTGTATGGGACAGGTGATGGTAATTAGTCCAAATGAGGCCGGAGCTTCACAAACACATCTCTGTAGTTAACCTAATGGAGCTGCTCGGTAAATGTTCCATAAATAAGCTTTAGTGCCAATTAGACGAGCGCGTGTAGCTTTTGTGTAGCAGAGCCATCTGTTAAACCAGAGCGCCACGACCTTACAGCGGGGGAGGTCAGACGGACGGAAACCGCCAGGGAACGGAACCCGAGGCGCCGCCAAAACTCCGGCCTGGACAAGTGTAAAGGACGAGAACAAGACTCATTTTCATCCATCAACTTTATTTTATTTTATCAAAGTTTATTTTGTTTTGCGAAAAATATAAAATGCTGCCTGGGAAACATTTAAAGATTTAAAGATGTGAGTCTGGTCAGCGGTGAATCTCCCAGAGTTCAGATGGGCGTGATTGACAGGCGGATTAGCCAATCAGAGACAAACAGGGTCCACCCGTATCATAGTTTATACAAATGGACATAGCTAACCTGCTAGCCGCTACGTTCCAACTAGGGAATGAGCATGGGCACTTCCTGCTCTATTAACTCTGGCACCAGTTGACTTTCTATTGAAAAACTGTGCCTCCTCTCTCTGTAACTGTTGCATAATGGACCTTTAAATATGTGTCATGTCAAACAACCTTTCCCTCTGTTTTATACGTAGCTGTGCTGCTCTGATAACCTCACTCACTCCATGGTGATAGATAAGCTTAACGCCAGACTTTCCAGACAAAGCAATGAGATCACCATGACAACGAGCAGAACCTCCATCAGAAAAGTTATGTAGTGCACCTTTAAAGGTTCAATATTACACTGTTATCTCATGAAAAACAGACCTGGAGTTGTGTTTTGTTTCATTCACACATGTTTGAGTAACACTTTATTATTAATCTGTAACATCTCCAAAGCTCAAAATGCTCTGTTCCACCTTGTGATGTCATGAAGTGGTAGTCTTGAAGTTAACATCTACTTTTACCTTGTATTTAGTTGAGATGGGAAATTCCAGGGTTCTATATTATTCTATCAAAGGTGTATCAAGTTTACAAAAATGTTGGAGCACTTCCTGCATTACCACATGATGACATCACAAGGTGGAACAGAGTGTTTTCAGTTTGAGAGCCTAAATATACAGGGTTTATGTGTTAAACATGTGAAAGAAACTAAAACAAAACACAACTCCAGGTCTGTTTGTGATGAGGAAACATTAGAACATAGATCAGACATGGATCAGGATACATAAAATAGTGTAATATGGCGCCTTTAAAAATGTATTTCATGAGCTCGTACATCACACGTGTCCCAGTCCTTTTGTTGTATTCTTCAGATAACCTCACTCAAAAGCCATTGTCTGATCCTAAAAGCGCCTCGTAATCACCGCTGGGTCTCTCCAAACTACACTCGCTCTGGTTTAATTAATGTAGTGAAATTAAAGGCGTCTGTTTGTTGTTTTGTTGCTTTGTTTCGGTGTGTACTCCTCCTGACCCTCGCTCCCGTCGGATAGCCCTCTCCTCTCTCTTCCTCACGCTTCTTTTGTGATGCTAATTTGGTGATATTAACCTGACAGCGGTGAGGTGGTGCAAACGTTTTGGATAGAGCTGATTTCTGCTGGGGACCGTCCTCCGGGGGCAGTGTGGAGGCAGCGCGAGTTTTACGGAGAGCTGCTGGAGAATAAAGCAAAGCGAAAAGTCTATTAAAGCTGTGATCAGTTTTTCAACAAGTTATTTAGAAGTAGTAGTAGTTTAAAGTGGAGCTAAACACTAAATCCAACGTTATACTAAACTCCGTACGTGGTGCATGAAGAGCATTAGCTACTGTTTCTAGTCATTTTTGGAAACTTTAGGCCAAACAAGGTAAATTTGCAGCTTTCTGCTCAAAAACATCTGAATCTAAATGTATGCTGCCTCCAGTGGCCATTGCGCTTTCAAGTACTATGTGACATCACTCACTGCCCTGATTACAGCTCGATGTTTCTGATACAAACGCCTGGCTGCAGGGGCGGAGTTTGAAGTGTGGACCAACTTGTTCGACCAATCACACTGTTCCTTATACCTCCAGACCCCGCCCCTCCTGCCCTCTATCTTTTATTAGGCGGCACAGCGGCTGAAGATCTGGAGGTGCGTCCACTGCTCCTGACGGGCTTAACCCCGGGACTCTGAAGGACGGGTCAAATGCAGAGGGCAAAATAACGAGCCCTTTAACCCTTTACTCAGTTACAGATGCTTTAATTGCTGGTAAACACCTTGAACATGAAAGTGAGGCTGCCTCTCCACAGATCTGACCTGTACCTGATGTGTCTCACTTGGCCTGGTGGCGGTACCTGTTTGTCTACATGGAGAGGGATACATTTAAGCCGCACTGTGAAACATTCCAGGCAAAGTGACGACATCTCCATAGAGCCCAGCGTGTGACGGACTCTACACCAGAAAAGTGACGCAGTGCACCTTTATAATCTGAAACACTTCTAAACTGAGACAACATCTAAAAACAATGAATAATTCCAAACATTTTTTTCAGTTCACTTTGAGTTTATGTTGAATAAATCTGCATCTTTAAGAGCCGTCCTCATGAACCTCTTTTTTAAAACCATCTCAGAGACTGTCCCCTAAAAACAATTTGTCTTCGATTTGAGCGTTGTGCTTTTGTGCACTCCAGGTACCTCTCCAAACCCTCTCTAAAGCCTCCTAATGCACCCGGCGACTAGCCTTTATTTTATTGCTAATCACAACCGTAGCAAACATATTTTTTCTGTATTTTACTCGTATTTAACTTGATTTTCTGAGCTATTTGGGTGGAGAACGCACAGGGCCTCGCAGTAATAACTCCAGATTAGCCGTGATTGGTAGCATCGTTAATGTAGACAGACAACACCTTGCTATGTAGCATCAAGCTAGCCCAAAAAGACATTGAAAGTGGGCACACCTGGAGGTCAGCTGTCCGAACGATGGACGGGAACATTTGATCAAAAGAGAAAGACGAGTGGGGAGGGTTTTAAATGTAACGCCGCGGGGCAAAAAAAGAGCGATGCGCGTGCTGATGTGAACAGACAGACTAGCTTATAGGCTACATGCAATATCAGGTAACCCCGTTTTTACATAGAGAGGAGCTGTTATGCTAATGATTTGGGCGGCTAATCTGGAATAATTATGACAGATAGGCAAGGTGAGTGTGTTGCCCAAGGACAAAACATTATATGCACTGGACAAAACTGGGATTGCACTACCAACCTTGATAATTGTCAAAGGGTCATAGCGAGATGCTGACAGGGTTTTACTTTTGCATTTATGTTTAATGCTGTACTTAGGGACATTGCTGGCAGCAATTACATCTCCATGGAGGCGACCAGGTGGCAGACCCTGTGAAACTTTAAAGGTCCATATGACTCTGTTTTCTGATCTGTTCTCATGTTTCCTCGTCACAAACAGACCTGGAGATGTGTTTTGTTTCATTCACATGTTTAACACACAAACTCTGCAGATTCATGTTCTTCTCTCAAACTGAAAACATTCTGCTCCACCTTGGAAATATTGTGCTAAAATATCCCACAGTGTGAAATAAAATGCATGTGCATGTATGTATGTAAATGGTCACATCTTTATATAGCGCTTTTCCACCTTCAAGGCTCTCAAAGCGCTTTACAACAAGGAACCAGTCACCCATCCACACACACATTCATACACCAGTGTACGCAGACACGGGGGGCAAGTTAAGTGTCTTGCCCAAGGACACAACGACAGCATTCATCTGTGAGGGTTGGAATTCAAGCCAGTGGCTTGACCGATGATGTTTATGTAGAGAGCGGGATTTGAACCACCAACCTTCAGATCAGCAGACAAAGACTCAACCAACTGAGCTACTGTCGCCCCCGCATGTAGCCCCTGTATGTGTGTGTGTATTTGTGTGTGTGTGTATTTGTGTGTGTGTACGTGTGTATGTGTGTATGTTTGTGTGTGGATGTGTGTGTGTGTGTGTGTATGTGTGTGTGTGCGTGTGTGTGTGTTTGTATGTATGCGTGTATTTGTGTGTGTGTGTGTGTGTATGTGTGTGTATGTGTGTATGTTTGTGTGTGTATGTGTGTGTGTGTGTATGTGTGTGTGTGTGTATGTGTGTGTGTGTATGTATGTGTGTATTTGCGTGTGTATTTGTGTGTGTATGTATGTGTGTGTTTGTGTGTGTATGTATGTATGTATTTGTGTGTGTGTTTGTATGTATTTGTGTATGTGTGCGTGTGTGTGTGTATTTGCGTGTGTGTTTGTATGTATTTGTGTATGTGTGCGTGTGTGTGTGTATTTGCGTGTGTGTTTGTATGTATTTGTGTATGTGTGCGTGTGTGTGTGTGCATTTGCGTGTGTGTATGTATGTGTGTGTGTACGTGTGTGTGTCTGTGTATGTGTGTGTATGTGTGTGTATGTGTGTACGTGTGTGTGTATTTGTATGTGTATGTGTGTGCGTGTGTGTGTATGTGTGTGTGTGTGTATTTGTGTGTGTGTGTGAATCTTGATGTGTAGGTGAAAAGCGTAGAAAACGTGACCATTAACG
The DNA here is from genome assembly GCA_019594935.1 of Periophthalmus modestus. Taxonomy (NCBI): domain Eukaryota; kingdom Metazoa; phylum Chordata; class Actinopteri; order Gobiiformes; family Gobiidae; genus Periophthalmus; species Periophthalmus modestus. Next base: position 19,120,949 of record JAIEZT010000021.1, on the reverse strand, counting down.
TTGTATCTCAGTGGAATTATGAAGGTGATGTGCCGCTTCTCTAAAGTTCCACACTGAAGCTTTAAATCAGTGTCTGCACATAAACACATTCAGTCTCTCAGAGCGTCTCAAACTGTTTCCTTCACTGTCCTGGTTCCCTGATCCCATGGCTCCTATTTAGAAGCACTCGAGAAATGTTGGTCTTAATTTAGAGCTGACTTGATCCTGTTAATGATACTTTGCAGTAACAACATGATGAAGAGGGGGGGGGGGGTCTACATGTGTGTCTATGGTAGAATGTTCAGCAGTTACTATGGTGACAGAGATAGAAAAGTTTTTGGATTGTTTGAATTAAAAAAAAAGAAAAAATGATTTAAAGAGCATGTTTTCAGGAGCCTGTGATCAGTCCGAGCTCACGGTCCTGTTTGACTCACTGAAAAACCGCTGGCTAATGCTCGCTAGCTCATGACTGTCACGCTATTTCAGAGGAACTTGTCTAACAGAACAAATCAGCTCATCTGGTTCCATCTAAGTCAGCTCTTTATGGTTTAAAGCCAAACTTGAGTAACAGAGCGTCAGACAGAGCAGTGCCTCCAGTAAGCATCAAACGGTCTGGTTTAGATTATTACATGAAACATGAATCAGATCTGATTTCATCTAATGTGAATGAGCTGAGTCAAGATCTATAGACTCTCCCCACGTTCTCCTCACTCCACCTCTGCTCTTGAAAACTGTCATGATGAATCGACGATTTGAGAAACTGAGACAAAGCTCCTGCTCCTGTCTGCTCCTGTCTCCTCCTGCCTGCTTCTGTCTCCTCCTGTCTCCTCCTGTCTGCTCCTGTCTGCTCCTATTTGCTCCTGTCTCCTCCTGTCTGCTCCTGTCTCCTCCTGTCTGCTCTTACTTGCTCCTGTCTCCTCCTGTCTCCTCCTGTCTGCTCCTATCTGCTCCTCTCTGCTCCTGTCTGCTCCTGTTTCCTCCTGTCTGCTCCTATTTGCTCCCGTCTGCTCCTGTCTCCTCCTGGCTGCTTCTGTCTCCTCCTGTCTGCTCCTATTTGCTCCTGTCTCCTCCTGTCTGCTCCTGTCTGCTCCTGTCTCCTCCTGTCTCCTCCTATTTGCTCCTGTCTCCTCCTGTCTGCTCCTGTCTGCTCCTGTCTCCTCCTGTCTGCTCCTGTCTGTCCTGTCTCCTCCTGTCTCCTCCTCTGTCTCTCTCCTGTCTCCTCCTGTCTGCTCCTGTCTCCTCCTGCCTGCTTCTGTCTCTTCTGTCTGCTCCTGTCTCCTCCTGCCTGCTCCTGCCTGCTCCTGTGTCCTCCTGCCTGCTTCTGTCTCCTTCTGTCTGCTCCTGTTTTCTCCTGTCTGCTCCTGTCTTCTCCTGTCTGCTCCTGTCACCTCCTGTCTCCTCCTGTCTCCTTCTGTCTCCTCCTGCCTGCTCCTGTCTCCTCCTATCTCCTCCTGTATCCTCCTGTCTCCTCCTGTCTCCTCCTGTCTGCTCCTGTCTCCTCCTGTCTGCTCTTGTCTGCTCCTGTCGGCTCCTGTCTCCTCCAGTCTCCTCCTGTCTCCTCCTGTCTGCTCCTATTTACTCATGTCTCCTCCTGTCTGCTCCTGTCTGCTCCTGTCTCCTCCTGTCGTCTCCTGTCTCCTCCTGTCTCCTCCTGTCTGCTCCTGTCTCCTCCTGTCTCCTCCTGTCTCCTCCTGCCTGCTCCTGTGTCCTCCTGCCTGCTTCTGTCTCCTTCTGTCTGCTCCTGTTTTCTCCTGTCTGCTCCTGTCTTCTCCTGTCTGCTCCTGTCACCTCCTGTCTCCTCCTGTCTCCTTCTGTCTCCTCCTGTCTGCTCCTGTCTCCTCCTGTCTGCTCCTGTCTCCTCCTGTCTCCTCCTGTCTGCTCTTGTCTGCTCCTGTCTGCTCCTGTCTCCTCCTGTCTCCTCCTGTCTGCTCCTATTTACTCCTGTCTCCTCCTGTCTGCTCCTGTCTGCTCCTGTCTTCTCCTGTCTCCTCCTGTCTGCTCCTGTCTCCTCCTGTCTCCTCCTGCCTGCTCCTGTGTCCTCCTGCCTGCTTCTGTCTCCTCCTTTCTGCTCCTATTTGCTCCTGTCTCCTTCTGTCTGCTCCTGTCTCCTCCTGTCTGCTCCTGTCTCCTCCTGTCTTCTCCTGTCTCCTCCTGTCTCCTCCTGCCTGCTCCTGTGTCCTCCTGCCTGCTTCTGTCTCCTTCTGTCTGCTCCTGTCTCCTCCTGTCTGCTCCTGTCTCCTCCTGTCTCCTCCTGTCTCCACCTGTCTCCTCCTGTCTCCTCCTGTCTGCTCCTGTCTGCTCCTGTCTCCTCCTGTATCCTCCTGTCTCCTCCTGTCTCCTCCTGTCTGCTCCTGTCTCCTCCTGTCTCCTTCTATCTCCACCTGTCTCCTCCTGTCTCCTCCTGCCTGCTCCTGTCTGCTCCTGTCTCCTCCTGTCTCCTCCTGTCTCCTCCTGTCTGCTCCTATTTACTCCTGTCTCCTCCTGTCTGCTCCTGTCTCCTCCTGTCTGCTCCTGTCTCCTCCTGTCTCCTCCTGTCTCCTCCTGCCTGCTCCTGTGTCCTCCTGCCTGCTTCTGTCTCCTTCTGTCTGCTCCTGTCTCCTCCTGTCTCCTCCTGTCTCCTCCTGCCTGCTCCTGTGTCCTCCTGCCTGCTTCTGTCTCCTCCTTTCTGCTCCTATTTGCTCTTGTCTCCTTCTGTCTGCTCCTGTCTCCTCCTGTCTGCTCCTGTCTCCTCCTGTCTTCTCCTGTCTCCTCCTGTCTCCTCCTGCCTGCTCCTGTGTCCTCCTGCCTGCTTCTGTCTCCTTCTGTCTGCTCCTGTCTCTCCTCCTGTCTGCTCCTGTCTCCTCCTGTCTCCTCCTGTCTCCACCTGTCTCCCTCCTGTCTCCTCCTGTCTGCTCCTGTCTGCTCCTGTCTCCTTTTGTATCCTCCTGTCTCCTCCTGTCTCCTCCTGTCTGCTCCTATCTCCACCTGTCTCCTCCTGTCTCTTCCCGTCTCCTCCTGTCTGCTCCTGTCTCCTCCTGTCTCCTCCTATCTCCACCTCTCTCTTCCTGTCTGCTCCTGTCTGCTCCTGTCTCCTCCTGTCTCCTCCTATCTCCACCTGTCTCCTCCTGTCTGCTCCTGTCTGCTCCTATCTCCACCTGTCTCCTCCTGTCTCTTCCTGTCTCCTCCTGTCTGCTCCTGTCTCCTCCTGTCTCCTCCTATCTCCACCTCTCTCTTCCTGTCTGCTCCTGTCTGCTCCTGTCTCCTCCTGTCTCCTCCTATCTCCACCTGTCTCCTCCTGTCTCCTCCTGTCTCCTCCTGTCTGCTCCTGTCTGCTCCTGTCTCCTCCTGTATCCTCCTGTCTCCTCCTGTCTCCTCCTGTCTGCTCCTATCTCCACCTGTGTCTCCTCCTGTCTCTCCCCGTCTCCTCCTGTCTGCTCCTGTCTCCTCCTATCTCCACCACCTCTCTCTTCCTGTCTGCTCCTGTCTGCTCCTGTCTCCTCCTGTCTCCTCCTATCTCCACCTGTCTCCTCCTGTCTGCTCCTGTCTGCTCCTATCTCCACCTGTCTCCTCCTGTCTCTTCCTGTCTCCTCCTGTCTGCTCCTGTCTCCTCCTGTCTCCTCCTATCTCCACCTCTCTCTTCCTGTCTGCTCCTGTCTGCTCCTGTCTCCTCCTGTCTCCTCCTATCTCCACCTGTCTCCTCCTGTCTCCTCCTGTCTGCTCCTGTCTGCTCCTATCTCCACCTGTCTCCTCCTGTCTCTTCCTGTCTCCCTCCTCCTCTGCTCCTGTCTCCTCCTGTCCTCCTCCTGCCTGCTCCTGTCTGCTCCTGTCTGCTCCTGTCTCCTCCTGTCTCCTCCTGTCTCCTCCTGTCTCCTCCTGTCTGCTCCTGTCTTCTCCTGTCTCCTTCCGTCTCCTCCTGCCTGCTCCTGTCTCCTCCTATCTCCTCCTGTATCCTCCTGTCTCCTCCTGTCTCCTCCTGTCTGCTCTTGTCTCCTCCTGTCTGCTCCTGTCTCCTCCTGTCTCCTCCTGTCTGACTTCATTTGCACCTGAAGCCTGTGCTGATAATGAGGTGAAAGACAGAGCCCGGAGATGAGCAGGTGAGTCATGGGGAAGAAACAGAAACGATACGAAGTGACTTTTAAAACCACCATCACAACCGTCACTCATGATGTGCACAGAATATGAGCTGGATTTTAACTAGAACTTACAAACCGATTAAAGGACATGTTACTGCAGTCTCCAATCTGGCCTCTGAAAGTTGTGAAAAGCGCTTATAAACTCATCATGGTGAATAATTAGGATGCTCAGAACGCACAAGGTCAGAGAGGAAGAACTTTGAACCACTGTTTTTCATGTTTTTAACTCAAAATCCTGTGCAGCGGCTTTACATATTTCCAAAACTCAAAGCAAACACCAGTTGATATTTATATGACGTCCCAAATTGTCGCTCCAAATTCCCCGTGCGCCTGACACATCTGGAGTCTGTAAATAGCTGTGCTTCTTGCTGAGCTCCGCAGAAAAAAAACCCTGATATGTTTAAAGGCGTTCTCTCTGCACACAAACAGATCCTTGTGCGTCTGACCTCAGAACATCTGCCAGTGGTTTCCAGCGCACAGTAGTCTGTTCAGTCCAGAGCGCCGGCTGAGAGGAACCACACGCAGACGGCTCAGTGACCACACGGCCCGAGGCACAGACGACATATAGAGAGGGTTTAAAGGAGAACGTGCAGCTGGGCCAATCCCCGAAACCCCCTCAGCAGCGCTCTGACGCAAATATGAAGAAAACTGAACCTACAGCACTGCACAGTTAGTCGCTATTACGCTGTTTGGATGATTTCAGCCCTGGAATTGCCAATCTGTGCTGAACTAAAGGTAAAAGGAGCTTGAAAACTACCACTTCATGACATCACAAGGTGGAACAGAGCGTTTTGAGTTTTGGAGATGTACAGACTAATAATAAAGTGTGACTCAAACATGTGAATGAAACAAAACACAACCCCGGGTCTGTTTTTGAGAAGGGAACAGCTTTAGAACATGGATTAAAGCTCAAAAGACATGAAATAGTTTGACTCTTACAAATCAGAGAAGATTAAGAAAGTGAAACAAAACGAGGCAAGTCCTTGAAGAAGACTGACTTTGACTTGTCTGATAAACGTGAAAAAGAAAACTGGTTCATTTTAAACAGTTTGCAGTGGTTCAAAGTTGTTCCTCACTGACTTTATGCATTCAGAGCATCATAATTACTCACAGAGATGAGTTCATAAGCACTTATAAAGACAAACTATAGCGTGTGGATGATAAAAAGATGTTATAATCAGATGCAAACAGGACACAGGGGCTCACATTCACCCTAAGAGCTGCTTTTACACTAAATCTGTGCTGAGGAAAACACGTATTTGACTTAAACCCGCCCTTTGTGCTCGTGTGTGCTGCACTTATCATCTATGACACTTGTGGATTGTGTCATTGTGTTTTATTTATTTATTTACACATTTTAAATCACATGACAAACAATTATAAGAAGGTAAAAACTGAAACGATTTTGCAGAATACATGAAAAAATAGCCTAAACACTTTTAAACACAGAAGAGGCAGATGACACAGTGAATCTGAACTATTCCACCAGTCAGACACATGGACACGTTTTCATTTATGGTTCTTCATTATTTCAAAGCAAACGAAGCAAACTTTGAGGATTTGGATACAGTGGTCCCTGGTTTATCGTGGGGCTCACATTTAAAAAATAACCCGAGAAGTATCAGCTTTATTTTTTACAATTATTCTATATGTTTTAAACCTGTAAAACCCCTCACCACACACTTTATACACTTTTCTCTCACAGGCATTCTCTCATCTCATCTCAAAGTTCAAACCTTGGTATATTACCTCCCTCTTCCTTGATGATCTTTAAGTGTGTTGTTCTCGTGCCTCTGCTCCAGCTGTATCCACAGAGGCGCCTCTCCTTTGAGTCCAAAGTGTTTCTGAAGTCTGTCGGTGCAGAACGTTTCATCGACATTGTGGGTTTTGTCGGGGAGAAAACTTGCAAACATACAGCACTTCAGAGTCACACTGTGATCCGACATTTATGTAAATTTGTCTGACACATTCTGTACTGTACAGGAGACACGGAGGACACTGATGGACAATGGTCTACAGTCCCTCAGCCAATCAGGACGCAGAACACAATGGTCTACAGTCCCTCAGCCAATCAGGACGCAGAACACAATGGTCTACAGTCCCTCAGCCAATCAGGACGCAGAACACAATGGTCTACAGTCCCTTAGCCAATCAGGATGCAGAACACAATGGTCTACAGTCCCTCAGCCAATCAGGATGCAGAACACAATGGTCTACAGTCCCTCAGCCAATCAGGATGCAGAACACAATGGTCTACAGTCCCTCAGCCAATCAGGATGCAGAACACAATGGTCTACAGTCCCTCAGCCAATCAGGACACAGAACACAATGGTCTACAGTCCCTTAGCCAAAATTGCACAAAAAATAAAAACTGCGATATATAGCGAGGGACAACTGTATGACAAATATTTAGTTATTTTATTCTTTGCTACGTCACTCCGTATATCTGACATGATATATGTGATGTATTCTGTGTGTATATAAATGTCGTAAGCACACACAGAGCTGTGGGCGGGGACAGGGGGCAGGTGAAAACATGTTGTGGGCCTTGCTCTGGCCTTGAAGGCAGAGCGATGCAGGATTACTCAAATAACTTTCAAAATAAACTGCAATATTGTTATTATCTCCAAATGTTCTGAATAAATGGCGACTTGGATCATAAGTTGACACCAGAAAGCTTTTGTTGTGAAGTAAAAGTTGTAAGGCCTACTTAAATACATAACGTATCGCGGCTCATCGGCGGATCCAAAATGTCCGCCTTTGAAGAGCCGACACATGCTCCGGTTTTTCCTCCTCGTCTTTCCTCTCGCGTGCACATGTCCTCCATTATCATGATCCTCTGTAGCTCATCTTATTTCACTTTAGTCCCACTGGATGTCTCTCACTGTAGACACGGGCGTGGTCCACACCGCAAAGGCTTCTGGGAAAATGGGAGCATCAGAAAACTTTGCAAAAATCAAAACAGATGCAGTGAAAGTCATGAGGGCAGTCGTCAGAGCGCATCAGGTCTGGATTGTGTTAGAACGATATGAACAGAGCGAATAAACGTGTTCACATGTGACAGCCATTTACCAATAATCTATGTGCGTCTTTTTAGATTATATTCTGTCAGACTGTGGGAATGGAGGGAGTTTACCATGAGGTTCAACTTAAAATGCATTGTGTAACTTTTCTAGAGGATGGTCCGATTGTCGCCATGGGGATGTTGTTTGTTTTGCCTGGAATGTCCCACTGTATGGCATTAAACTTTTCGAACTACACGAAGACAAGCGAAAGACATCACCAAGCCAAGTTCAAGGCAGATCTGTGGAGAGGCGACACGGCTCATACAAAGGAAAAGCTCACAAAGACCTTTTGAGCTTTAATCCATGTTCTAACTCTGTTCCCTCCTCAAAAACAGACCTGGAGTAACACTGTTTTATTAGTCTGTAACATCGCCAAAGCTCAAAATGCTCTTTTCCACCTTGTGATGTCATGAAGTGGTAGTTTTCATGTTAACTGCTCCTTTTACTTTTAGTTCAGTAGAGATAAGTGGCTATTCCAGAGCTGTAATGATCCAAATGTTTCTTGTGAAGGTGAGTGGAGTTTAAGCACTTCCTGTATTACCACATGATGACATCACAAGGTGGAACAGAGTGTTTTCAGTTTGAGAGAAGAACTCAGCCTAAATCTGCAGGTTTGTGTGTTAAACATGTGAATGAAACAAAACACAACTCCAGGTCTGTTTTTGAGGAGGGAACAATGTTAGAACATGGATTAAAGCTCAAAAGGTCTTTGTGAGCTTTGTGTCGCCTCTCCACAGATCTGCCTTGAACTTGGCTAGGTGATGTCTTTCACTTGTCTTCGTGTAGTTAGAAAAGTTTTCAACAACTTCAGACGCAGAGAATAGTGTAACATGGGCCCTTTACTCAACAGAAACACCCATAGTTATATAAATGCAGGATATAGTTTAATGCTATACTGAGGAACATCTCTGGCAAAGCTATAACATGGAGACAAGCAGAATCCACCAGAAAAGTTACATAGTACACCTTTAAAGGGCCTGTACCTGACCTATTTCTATACCCAAGGAAAACATGTGTTGAAGCAGATGCAAAACAAAGAGATTGAGCAATACCAGCCATACTTTATGAAAAGTATTCTGATGAGTACGAGAGCCATAAGGAAGCAACGGCCAGGGACAGGCAATTTAATTCAATCTGAGACATGAATGAGAACCATGTGGACACAACTGCCTGTGATTATCCCACAGAGTAGTGTCATGGGTCAAAGTCAGAGAAGGATACAGGAAAAGTCTGTCTTTTATGAGCTTAAACTGAAGCAGAGATGGAGCAGAGGAGAGGAGCAGAGGGTCAGAGGAGCAGAGGAGAGGCTCAGAGGAGCAGGAGGAGAGGGTCAGAGGAGCAGAGGAGAGAGCAGAGGAGAGGGTCAGAGGAGCAGAGGAGAGGCTCAGAGGAGCAGAGGAGAGGGTCAGAGGAGCAGATGAGAGGGTCAGAGGAGCAGAGGAGCAGAGGAGTGGGTCAGAGGAGCAGAGGAGCAGAGGAGAGGGTCAGAGGAGCAGAGGAGAGGCTCAGAGGATCAGAGGAGAGGGTCAGAGGAGCAGAGGAGAGGGTCAGAAGAGCAGAGGAGAGGGTCAGAGGAGCAGAGGAGAGGGTCAGAAGAGCAGAGGAGAGGGTCAGAGGAGCAGAGGAGAGGGTCAGAGGAGCACAGCAGAGGGTCGGAGGAGCAGAGGAGAGGGTCAGAGGAGCAGAGGAGAGGGTCAGAGGAGCAGAGGAGAGGGTCAGAGGAGCAGAGGAGAGGCTCAGAGGAGCAGAGGAGAGGGTCAGAGGAGCAGAAGAGCAGAGGAGCAGAGGAAAGGGGTTGTGGAGTAGCTCCATCTTCATTCTCTGCTCCCTCTTGTATTTATGGGGTGTCTGGTTTACTTGTGCCTAAATATGGACATGTGCATTATTTTAAAGTAGAAATCTTCCATGACGGGTCAGACATGTGGGACAGGCTCCTCCTCCTAAAACAACACTCACTATAATCACACTCTCATCGTCTTTCACTGCAGACATGGTCTTTAGGGCGCTGCTCTTCTCCCGTCTGAAGAGGCCGTGTTTCAGTGACCTCAGCTCACTGCAGAATCCTGAGTTTAAAGGACATATGACAGTTTAGACTAGTCCTACTCACACTACTACCACCAGAGTGGAGTTAGCACGATCACATCTGACCCCCGCCGCACTCACCTCAGAGCGGGTGAGGGGCGGGTCAGTATGAGTCTATCTGCCCTGGACACTGCAGTGGTCTGGTGCAGATTCAGGTCAGTACGTGTGTTAAGCACCTGCCCGACCCGCTCACACTTAGTATAACTCCAGTGTGAGAGTTTACTCAAAATCTTGTCTATTTTTATTTTATTTTATTTTATTATTATGATTTTTTTTGTTGAAGTTTAAAACTTTACTTCCTGGTTAGACATGTGCAGCAGATATGACACTCGTTGAGATAGTTTTATAATTGTTACGTAGCAACAAGAGACAAAACTTGTCTTAATTGCACAGTAGCTGTGATTAGACCAGTACAGATACATGATGCCTTTATGTAGTTACATAAACTGCCAGACAAAAGCCTTCCTTGTGTCTGTATTTTGGATGGAGTTTTCTGTGCTGACAGAGGTGGAGGGAGTCTGTTGTAGAACTCACAGATACTTCCTGTATTTTTGTACTTCTCAACTTATTTCCTCAAACTGCCGTACACACTTTAACCTGAGACAGGGCAGAGTCCTCAGGGGGAGTTCTCTGTGTGACAGACGTGTGGACCTGGTTTACGGGTCAGATCTGTGGAATCACTGGGTCTGTCCACATGAAACTCAAACTGACACAGAGTTCAGCATCTCTCTTCTCTGCAAGGGCACATGAATTAAAGTGAAATTATGTGTCTAACAATGTCAAAGTGCTTCCTCTGTCCGAGCTCAAAGATGTGATTGTTGTCAGTTGAACGAATAAAAAAAAGTGGATTATGCAAAACTGACTCTTGTAGCTTTAACTCATGTTCTAACGCTGTTTCCTCCTCAAAAACAGACCTGGAGTTGTGTTTTGTTTCATTCACATGTTAGAGTCACACTTTATTATTAGTCTGTAACATCTCCAAAGCTCAAAATGCTCTGTTCCACCTTGTGATGTCATGAAGTGGTAGTTTTTATGTTACGATTCTAGTGAAGGTGTATGGAGTTGTTTTTCAGAATCTAAATCTGCAGGGTTTGTGTGTTAAACTCGTGTGAATGAAACAAAACAAAACTCTAGGTATATTTTTGATGAGGAGGAGGAAGAGGAGGAGGAAGATGAGGGACAGGCGACACGTTTTAATTGGTCTAAAAGTGCAGGCCTGAGGTGGTCTCTGGGGTGTGAGGATTCACGGAGGAACGGGACAGACATGGGGCTGAAATACAGGGTAGCCACTGTAAAGCTAAAGCGCTAACAAGAGCCGAAGCTAGAGAGCGGAAAGGACCCGGGTTTCTTATTCTATTAGTCACTTTAAAATATCTTTGACAAAAACACAAGAGATTTGAAGTGTTAAGTAAAGGTGTACTATGTAACTTTTCTGATGGAGGGACGGTCACCTGTTTGTCGTCATGGAGATGTTACTGCTTCGCTTGGAATGTTCCAATGGTATGGCATTAGTTCAGTTTTAGTTTATTGTCTGTAAACTTGTTCATCTCTATGCAGACGAGCAGGTACCTCCAGCACGACAAGTTACAGGTCAGATATGTGGAGAGGCGAGCCCGTGCGCTGAATCAAGAATCAACGTATACTCGCCTGAGCAATAACACCTGTAACAAAAAGTAAGTTAATGTAATTCTGTGGAATATCTCCAGAAACAAGTAAGAAAAGTGACATCTTTAATATGCTGTAACAGAAGTTTGGAAGTATTTGCTGTTTTGCCACGTCTAATGTTGGACTGTTGTGTTGACTAGTACAGTATATTTTATCATACTTTTTCAGGACACGCTGCTGTTGTGCCCTTAAGCAAGACACCTCTGCCTGTGAATGGAGGCGGTGAGTTAGTGATCGGTGGTGGAAGGGGCAGATGGCGTAGACTGGCATCCATCAGTCGAGTTATCAGCAGTGAGTGAATATCGCTCTAATGCTCCGTCTGTGCGGTAACTTCAAGCATTTTTTGTTTTTTGTTTTTATTTATTTATATCTAAAATTATATTTTTACGCTGCATTGAAAAAAAAATTATCTCAGTCTGTCAGCTCTGGGAACAGCGGTGTCCAACGTTATAATGGGAGAAACACAGTGACGGCATCTGCTGTCTGAGCCATATGTTTTGGTTTAATTATTGTTTGAATGATTATGACTTCACTGACTCCGCCTTTTTGGACGTATCAATCATTTCGTTTAGTTTAGTTATTCTTTATCATTTTACGTTTTATAAATTGCCAAAATCTTTCTCAATAATTTGGCTGTATCTGTTTGAGGGACAGATTTATAGCCCACATGTGTTTGTGGTGCACCACCTCCTCACAGCTCCACAAGTGAACTTCAGACCTGCTCCAGCCCTGACACGCCCTGCACACGTGTCCTGGTTTAGTCCTGGTTTTAGTCCTGGTTTAGTCCTGGTTTAGTCCTGGTTTAGTCCTGGTATAGTCCTGGTTTAGTCCTGGTTTAGTCCTGGTATAGTCCTGGTTTAGTCCTGGTTTAGTCCTGGTTTAGACCTGGTTTAGTCCTGGTTCAGTCCTGGTTTAGTCCTGGTTTAGTCCTGGTTTAGACCTGGTTCAGTCCTGGTTTAGTCCTGGTTTAGTCCTGGTTTAGTCCTGGTTCAGTCCTGAGATATTATGCATTGCCTGGAATGTTCCAGAATATGGCTTTAAACTTATCTCTATCACATCTGTAGAGATACAGTGAAAATCCATGTTTTCAAGCTATTTGTTTAGCAATAAAAATGTGTCAAAAAATACTGTAAAAAATGTGTCACTGTGGAAAAGAAAGATGAGAAATAAACAGACAGATAGATAGAGAGAGAGAGAGATAAAATATATTATATATACATATATATATATATATATATATATATATATATATATATAGAGAGAGAGAGAGAGAGAGAGAGAGAGAGAGAGAGAGGAGAGAGAGAGAGAGAGAGAGAGAGGAGAGAGAGAGAGAGAGAGAGAGAGAGAGAGAGAGAGAGAGAGAGAGAGAGAGAGAGAGAGAGAGAGAGATAGATAGATAGATAGATAGATAGATAGATAGATAGATAGATAGATAGATAGATAGATAGATAGATAGATAGATAGAATAGATAGATAGATAGATGTAGATAGATGTTCCCTGTCCTCAGCTCCCGTGGGTGTCACGCTTCACCCTCTCATGCAGATGGGGCTGACCTCAGTGCTCCCTCTGCCTGTGTCACTGAAACAAGCCCAAAGACCAGAGGACAGACACAGGGCAGACAGACAGACAGACAGGCAGGACAGACAGACAGACAGGACAGACAGACAGACAGACAGGCAGCAGGACAGGACAGACAGACAGACAGACAGACAGGCAGGACAGACAGACAGACAGACAGACAGACAGACAGACAGACAGGCAGGACAGACAGACAGACAGACAGACAGGCAGGACAGACAGACAGACAGGACAGAGAGACAGGACAGACAGACAGACAGACAGACAGACAGGACATACAGACAGGACAGACAGACAGACAGACACACAGACAGACAGACAGACAGACAGGACAGACCAACAGGACAGACAGAGAGACAGACAGACAGGACAGACAGACAGACAGACAGACAGACAGGACACAGACAGACAGGACAGACAGGACAGACAGACAGACAGACACACAGACAGACAGACAGACAGACAGGACAGACAGACAGGACAGACAGAGAGACAGACAGGACAGACAGAGAGACAGACAGGACAGACAGACAGGCAGACAGGACAGACAGACAGACAGAGAGACAGACAGACAGACAGGACAGACAGACAGACAGACAGACAGACAGACAGGACAGACAGGACAGACAGAGAGACAGACAGGACAGACAGGCAGACAGGACAGACAGACAGACAGACAGAGAGACAGACAGACAGACAGGACAGACAGACAGACAGACAGGACAGAGAGACAGACAGGGTTTAATTGGTTAAACTGAGCTGTTTCAATGGACATGTAAGACTTGTCTGTTTTATGCAAACTACAAATGAAACCAACCCTCAGTCCACATGAACAGCACTGACACAAAACACGATACACGTGATTATACTATGAACACACTGTCCCCAACACATTCATGGACACTAAAAGAAAACATGTTGTTCATTATGGATGTATTTATTACACTGGAAAAAAAACAAAACAAAAAAACATGTGACTGAGTCGGCTTGCATCTCCACAAACTTGACTCTTATTTGACCAGCTTGTTTCCATGGACGTGTTGTTCTTTGATCTGTTCTAATGTTTCCTCGTCACAAACAGACCCGGAGTTGTGTTTTGTTTCATTCACATGTTTAACGCACAAACCTGCAGATTTAGGCTGAGTTCTTCTCTCAAACTGAAAACACTCTGTTCCACCTTGTGATGTCATCATGTGGTATTACAGGAAGTTCTCCTCTGTGTGTTTAAACTCCACTCACCTTCACTTAAATCCTTTGGATCATTGCAGTCCTGGAATTGCCAATCTCTATAGAACTAAAGGTTAAAGGAGCTGTTAACTTGAAAACTACTTCATGACATCACAAGGTGGAACAGAGCATTTTGAGTTTTGGAGATGATAATAATAAAGTGTTACTCAAACATGTGTGAATGAAACAAAACACAAGTCCAGGTCTGTTTTTGAGGAGGGAACAGAATTATAACATGGCTCAAAGTTCACAAGAGTCACTTTTGTGTGATATGGGACGTTTAAATGTGACGTTCGGGGCTTTTCCGCTCAGAGCTGGTCCTGTGCTGCTCTGGTGTAAACGCAGACTGTCTCGTTCACTCTGTAGATTGGGGGAAATGGGAAAGTTGTTATCAGCTCGTAGTGTCCGACCTCCCTGCCCGAGCTGGATTAGGTTTGGACTGAGTCATACACCACCTGCATCACCTGCACAACGTGACGGAGCCACAGTCTCCGAGAAGTAAACATGTTTGTTTGTATGAGATAAAACAATGTGAGGTTTTCTCTTCCATTAAAGTGAATAATGATGTGAGCTTAAAACCAAGGACTGAATGAAGGGAGGATATTACAGAGAGTGAACGAGAGCAGCAAGGCAGCATTAAGTTTTTATTACAAATACCAAATACTCAGCTACCTCCTGTAAACTCATTTCTTCAACTTTGTGAAGACACTAGACCATAGACTCTTTATATAAATGAACATAGCCAAGCTGCCAGCCGCCACGTTTCAAAAGGAAGTGATCCATCAACTCCAGTTCACTTTACATTGAAAAACTGTGTCCCCTCTCTCTGTATCTGTTGCTGTCAGAATCGTCATTTTGGTTTTAAAATGTTCAAATTAACTCGCTGTTAACTTTATATTTCGCTATTGTATCTGTAACTCAACATATGAACATAACATAATACCAGACAAATCTTCCCCCAGGTTACTTCCGCTAGCAGGGAGGCAGGGTCAGGAGCAGAGCCAGAGGACAGGGAGCTGGGACGGTCCAGGGAGCAAGATCTGAAGGGTACCATCCGATGAGCGAGGTAACAACAGGCAAGAACAAGGTCTCGCAAGAATATTCACGTTGACACGCGGATGATGTGGCACTGAGTGTCTGGTCCTGGCTCCTCTTTTCCACGGCAGGTGAAGTTGATTGCGCTGATGGATTCCAGGTGCGAGCGGGAGGAGCCAGGAGCTCCGCCCACCTCCAGACTCAGGCAGGTGAGGGAGGGGAAGGAGCAACACAGGAGGCAAAACAAGAGGCAGGAAACACAGGGATCATGACAAGTTAAATCTTAGTTTGATCCATGTTTTAGGGTTTAGTCCTGGTTTAGTCTTGAGATGTTATTGCTTTAGATAGGTACATAGATAGATAAATAGTTGTGTCCTTGGGCAAGACACTTAACTCAGTCTCTGTGTACACTGGTGTATGAATATGTGTGTGTGTGTGTGTGTGTGTGTGTGTATGTGGGTGTGTGTGTCTGTCTGTGTGTGTGTGTGTGTGTGTACGTGTGTGTGTGTGTGTTTGTAGGTGTGTGTGTGTGTGTGTGTATGTGTGTGTGTGTGTGTGTGTGTGTGTGTGTGTGTGTAAGTGTGTGTGTAAGTGTGTGTGTGTTAAGATAGTCAAGATCTGATGAATAAACTGAAAAATACCTTCCTTGTTGCATAAACTGGAGATTTCAGTGTTGATGACAGAGGCAGAGGGTTCAGTTCAGTTCAGTTCAGTTCAGTTTTCAAAATCAACACTATGTATTCCTGTATTTTTGTACTTTTGTTCTACTCCACAAACTGCCACTGATGTAAAACTATAATAAATATTGACTAAAGATGCTATTCCACCAAACCAAGTCAGAATAAGAAAAGCACAAGGCCGTCGTTTGCACTTTAACGTCTAAAGTGGAGCCGGCGAGCTCTGAGGAGGCAGTGGTGGAGCTGGACGCAGTAGGAAAACACTGATGAGATCGTTACCAAAACGACATTTGACACAGTCTTCACGTGTCCCGGGTCGTTTGGACTGTGACAGGATGAGTTTGTGCCGTCTCATCTCTCTGCACAGTGTCTCTGACAACAACGCGCCTGGACGTTTTCAACAAGAGCCGCCGTAATTAATCAAAAAGCAATTACCTCGCTCCAGAGACGGGCTAAACCATTCTGACAATTTCTGAAGCAGATTCTTGGCTTCGTGCTCTAAACTCTGCAGAACATAGAAAAGCATCGTCTAAATGAGTTATACACGTTTGAAATGAGGAGCCTGAAGTCAGAAGTGGAGTTGTCTTGGACAGTTTACCCTCACGTCCTCATGACAAAGTGTTTGATTTAGTTGAACTATTTAAAACTCTACAAAACTGAAATAACTTGAATTTAAATCTTGTTCTGATACGAGCAGTTTGGACAGAGATTTGACTTAGTTGGAGGTTTAGTTTTACATATTGATTTCATATCTATAGATTTCATGGAATTGCTTTGGCTGGAATGTTGCACAGTTTGACACAAAAATGAGCCAAACTTAATGAAATCTGAAGAAACACGTGTTCAAATCATTTTATATTGTGACATGAAGCTCCGGTCACTTTAGACTCACAGAGAGAAAAGGAACATGACTTTTACTCGAGTAAGAGTACTGTTACACTGTACTATTACTCCAGTAAGAGTACTGTTACACTGTACTTTAAACCAGGACTAAAACCAGGACTGAACCAGAACTAATTCAGGTCTAACCAAGTTACTTTTAACATAGGTATCTCCTTTATAAACTTCAACAGGAGTATGTGTATCTCCACAGACCTGGCTCAGATGTTCATACCTGCTTGTCGCCATGGAAATTGCATTGCTTTAAATAAGATGTTCCACAGTATGACATAAAATGCACCTGTCTCCATGGAGATGTTCTGGCGTATGGTTTGAACTTTCCATTTCCATGGAATCGTGTAAGTGACAAGAAAGTTACAGGGTGTTGCTTTAAAGTTGAATCTCTGAGTGAATGAAACACTTCATTTATGTCGGGTATACGTCATCTCAAAGCAGCAGTATTCTCCATATCCTCCATCCTTCCTCTGATTCCCACTCCCCTCTGCCCTCACACCGAGCCCACCTGCACCGCTCGGCTAAAAACCTCTCGAAATGTGTGAAAACGGCTGATCCAGCGCAGAGCAGCTTTGCCTCGGGTGTAGTCCCCTGAACGGGAGGGTTTTGGGGTCAGTTCTTCTTAAAAAGCTGTGGATAAGCCCGACTCCTGCTGCGATGGAGGAGAGGAGGTGTGACCACTCAGCTCCATCACTCTAATGAGGAGAGGGGCTTTAGATACTGAGGGTGACTGGAGAGATGGGAACACTTCAGTCACTAATGGGCTGAATGGGCTGAAGTTTTTTTTTCTTTTTTTTTTTTTTTTTTTTTTTTTTACATTCAAAATAACACTTAAAAAAATGTGCTCATAAATGTAGTACGTAAAGGTGGCTGGGATCCAGAGCACACAAACTTTACCAAGAGTCTGGTCACTGGATAATCTCCCTGTTTTCAAATGATTGACAGGTGGATTAGCCAATCAGACACAGGCATGGTCCATCGTATCGGAAAAAAAAATTAATGAAAAAAAAAATATCACAGGGGCTGGAAAACATGGCAGATTTGTAGAATCAGTGAACAAAGCTCTAAACTCTGTTAATCTGAGGTGAAAGAAATTCAGATTTTATTTGTAAATTGCAGCTCCTTTGTTTTACATGTCACTGAAAAAACTCTGATTGGACGACGCAACAGAGGATGTGGAGACCAGACTGAGATTAATCTGTATAAAAAACACAGACAGATCAGTCTGGATTTGTCAGGCACGTGCTGCAGTCACTGACAGGTATAAAACTGAGTTTAAATAGGTCCAGCCCAGGACTAAACCAGGTCTAACCCAACTAAACCAAATCAGTCAAAACAGGTCTAAACCACCCCAGATATATCACAGGACTAAACCAGATCTAACCCAAGACTAAACCAGGTCAAACCCAGGACTAAACCAGGTCTAATCCAAGACTAAACCAGTTCTGAGCTAGAAGTAAACCTGAATTAACTATATTGATGCATCACATAACCTGCATTAGACCAGTCCAAAGGCAGGTCTAATCCAGAACTGAACCAAGGCTATCCAAAGACTAAACCAGGACTAAACCAGGACTAAACCAGTACTAAACCAGTATTAAACCAGGGATAATCTAGGACTAATCTGGGACTAAACCAGAATTAACCCTAGGCTAAATCAGAAATAACCTAAAAAAAAAAAAAAAAAAACCAAAAACCCTAGGTCTAACTCAGGACTAAACCAGGTCTAACTCAGGACTAAACCAGGTCTAACCCAGGACTAAACCAGGTCTAACCCAGGAATAAACCAGATCCAACAAAGTCTAAACTAGGTCTAACTCGGGCTATGCATCGTTGAACTCAGGACTAAATCAGATGTTAGTCAGGACTAAACCAAGTCTAGACTAAACCAGGTCTTTCTCAGAACTGAACCAGATCTAGCTAGGACTAAACCAAAACTAAACTAAAACACCCGACTCCATAAATGACAGCAGCAGTACAACAAGAACCTTTTTCTCCAGTTCAGACTTCAGTTCTTATAGAAAACACTGACTCGTCTTTGGCTCTAAACCTTCTCTCTTCCTTCTGTACATTTCTGTCCCTCTGCCACTGACTCATCCATAGGAGCATTTCACATTTCAAGTTTTGTTATGAAAACGAGCCAAGAAGTTTAATTAGCCTGGTGCATTAGAAGCTGTACGCTGAGTGAGATGAGCGCGTGCCAGGTCCAGAGTGAGCCAACGCAGAGCACACAAAGGCGGGTTAATAGCCTTAGCTGCAGCAGATCACCGGCTCCCTCCCTGTGGTCGAATTAGGCTGAAGGACGACTCGTGAAAAGTGCATGGGAAACTGCCACCGCCACCAATGCAAGACATTTATTTACACAAGTCACAGGGTTCAGGGAGGAGGTTAGCAATTAGCATTTAGCAATTACCTCTGAGCTTGTGCAGACACCTCCAGTGGACGGAGGGCGGCGGAGGGGGCGAGGGAAGGGCTCCAGATGTGCCCCAGAGGTGAGGGAGACCCAGGGGCAAAGGTCAAGATAGATAGATACTTTACTTTACTGTCTATCTTGCATTAACTCGGTTGGGGGGGGTTTATTGCTCAAAATATATTGAAAAACATGCATTCTCACTACAGACAGGGGCGCATCTGCACAGATCTAACCTGTAACTTGGCCTGGTGGTAACACATGCTTGTCGTCATGGATTCATGAATGTCATACTAAGGAGTATTACCTATGGCAATTTTAAAACCTAGAATAAACAAGGTCTTAGCCAGGACTAAACCTGGTCTAAACCAGGACTAAACCAGGACTAAACCAGATTTTAGGACTAAACCAGATCTAATCCAGGTCTAACCCAGGACAAAACCAGATCTAATCCAGGTCTAACCCAGGACTAAACCAGATCTAATCCAGGTCTAACCCAAAACTAAACCAGATCTAATCCAGGTCTAAACCAGGACTAAACCAGATCTAATCCAGGTTTAACCCAGGACTAAACCAGATCTAATCCAGGTCTACCCCAGGACTAAACCAAATCTAGTCCAGGTCTAACCCAGGACTAAACCAAATCTAATCCAGGTCTAAACCCAGGACTAAACCAGATCTAATCCAGGTCTAACCCAGGACTAAGGCAGATCTAATCCATGTCCATCCCAGGACTAAAGCAGATCTAATCCAGGTCTAACCCAGGACTAAACCAGATCTAATCCAGGTCTAACCCAGGACTAAACCAGATCTAATCCAGGTCTAACCCAAAACTAAACCAGATCTAATCCAGGTTTAATCCAGGACCAAACCAGGTCTAATCCAGGTCTACCCCAGGACTAAACCAGATCTAATCCAGGTCTACCCCAGGACTAAACCAGATTTAATCCAGGTCTAACCCCAGGACTAAACCAGATCTAATCCAGGTTTAACCCAGGACTAAACCAGATCTATCCAGGTCTACCCCAGGACTAAACCAGATCTAATCCAGGTCTACCCCAGGACTAAACCAAATCTAATCCAGGTCTAAAACCCAGCACTAAACCAAAATCTAATCCAGGTCTAAACCCAGGACTAAACCAGATCTAATCCAGGTCTAACCCAGGACTAAGGCAGATCTAATCCATGTCCAACCCAGACTAAAGCAGATCTAATCCAGGTCTAACCCAGGACTAAACCAGATCTAATCCAGGTCTAACCCAGGACTAAACCAGATCTAATCCAGGTCTAACCCAGGACTAAACCAGATCTAATCCAGGTCTAACCCAAAACTAAACCAGATCTAATCCAGGTTTAATCCAGGACCAAACCAGGTCTAATCCAGGTCTACCCCAGGACTAAACCAGATCTAATCCAGGTCTACCCCAGGACTAAACCAGATTTAATCCAGGTCTAACCCAGGACTAAACCAGATCTAATCCAGGTTTAACCCAGGACTAAACCAGATCTAATCCAGGTCTACCCCAGGACTAAACCAGATCTAATCCAGGTCTACCCCAGGACTAAACCAAATCTAATCCAGGTCTAACCCAGCACTAAACCAAATCTAATCCAGGTCTAAACCCAGGACTAAACCAGATCTAATCCAGGTCTAACCCAGGACTAAGGCAGATCTAATCCATGTCCATCCCAGGACTAAAGCAGATCTAATCCAGGTCTAACCCAGGACTAAACCAGATCTAATCCAGGTCTAACCCAGGACTAAACCAGATCTAATCCAGGTCTAACCCAGGACTAAACCAGATCTAATCCAGGTCTAACCCAAAACTAAACCAGATCTAATCCAGGTCTAAACCCAGGACTAAACCAGATCTAATCCAGGTTTAACCCAGGACCAAACCAGGTCTAATCCAGGTCTACCCCAGGACTAAATCAGATCTAATCCAGGTCTAACCCAGGACTAAAGCAGGTCTTTTTTCCATACATACTGTGCTGTGGAAGATTGCTCCTTGACGTTCTGTTGTCAGGTGAACACACTGAACACACACACTGCACATTGAGCTGGTCTCTGTAACTGTCCTTGTGAAAAGCCTCTGAATATGTCGCACACAATAGGGTCTCACCAGAAACACAAGCATTTTAAAGTCTGCTCCAAAGCACAGCTCCTCTGGTCAAGTCCAGGAATGACGGATGGAATTGTCTGACCTCCGATGCAGCGGGTGAGTTCATAATCGAGGAATCTTTCACCAGCTCGGAGATGACAAATGACAGTAATCCAAACCAAACTTACAGACATGTGCGGGTCAACTGGGCTCAACATAGAGAGTTATGGGAGTGTGTGTGTGTGTGTGTGTGTGTGTGTGTGTGTGTGTGTGTGTGTGTGTGTGTGTATGTGTGTGTGTGAGTGTGTGTTTGTGTGTGTGTGTGTGTGTGTGTGAGTGTGTGTATGTGTGTGTATGTGTGAGTGTGTGTGTGCGTGTGTGTGTGAGTGTGTGTGTATGTGTGTGTGTATGTGTGTGTGTGTGTTTGTGTGTATGTGTGTGTGTGTGTGTGTGTGTGTGTGTGTGTGTGTGTATGTGTGTGCGTGTGTGTGCTCGCCTGTGTGTGTGTGTGCGTGTGTGTGCGCGCGTGTGTGTGTGAGTAGGTGTGTGTGTATGTGTGTGTGTGTATCTGTGTGTGTGCGTGTGTATGGGTGTGTGTGTGTGTGTGTGTGCGTGTGTGTGCGTGTGTGTGTGTATGTGCGTGTGTGTGTGTGTGTGTGCGTGTGTGTGCGTGTGTGTGTGTGTCGTACAGTTGTCACAGTATAGTACATTCTGTGTGTGTCGTACATCTTGTCATCAGTCGTCATCAGTTGTCATCTTGACGTCTGTATCGATTTATAACAGGGCCATATAAACTTTTGTCAGTGAGAGGGACACATTTTAAACACATGTAAAGCAGAGGTCCACAGAGCAGTGTCGAGTGTTTCAGATGCACTTGACTCGGCTTAGACTGAGCCTCCAAACCTTTAATGAGCCTTGACACTTTCATTTTAGGCCTGTATCATAATGTCCTGTGGTAAATATGATCACACACACATTCATACACATGTGTACACTGACACTGGGAATGAGGTGGGTCAAATTTCCTGCTCAAGGACACAACAACGGCATTCATCATTCAGCTGGAATCGCACCGTCAACCTCTGTGTGATTTGAACCACTGTGGACACTCTACCAACGGAGCTACTGTCGCTCCTGCTCCGTGAACAGTTAAATATATGTGTTATGTCATTATGTGCGCATATATTTATTCTTCTATCTGTGTTTTTCTAAAACACTGACCTCCAAATTCCTTCTTCTCTTGTTCAAACTTGATTTAATTTTCAATAATTTAAATTCCTCTGATTCATTTGTTCTGTCTCCAATGTGTTGCCTGGTAAAAAGTAGAACTGTTCATCTTTAGTAATATTTTCTCTTTTGTTCCTTGGTGCATAGTTTAGTTCATTTGTAAAGCTCCTTTTAATCCAACCATTTAAACATTGCACCATTCAAACGTCTTTCCCCATCTCCCATCTGAGCCACTGCTGGAGAGTCCTTTTCCAGCGCTGCCATTATCATGTAGAGAAGATAAGTGCTGTGTTAGAAGGACCTGTGCGTTCTCCATAAAATCCCTAAAAAATCACCAAAAATACAAGGAAAGAGAGCCGAGAATTACCAGGCCGAGTGAATGCGCCACCGCAGGTCTGAGAGTGAAACAGGGCGTGTTTAGCAGACAGGGCGTCCCATTAGCAGCAGGTTAGCGGCTCCGGTCACAGTTACAGAGAGAAGGACATGATTCAGTAAGACGCCTCATGCTCATGTAAAAATATATCTACATGCAGCTCATTAAAGCAGCACTAAGTCACTTTTTTACTTCATTAAACATTTGTGTAAGAGCCCCTGTCATGGTAGAATATTGTCCTGATATTGTATTTTTAACATTTTTTCTTGTTTCCCGTTTGGGTGAAGATAAAAGAGTGAAAAACTGTTTCAGTCAGGATCACTTAGATTTGTATTTTTTTATTTTTTTTTTTTACATTCACCAAACTCATTCTTTTAGCAACTACCTCCTCTGTGTCCTGATCCACCGTGCCTTTAAGGGTGAAGCACCGTGCCTTTAAGGGTGAAGCACCGTGCCTTTAAGGGTTGAAACACACGTGCCTTTAAAGGTGAAACACCGTGCTTTTAAGGGTGAAACACCGTGCCTTTAAGAGTGAGACACCGTGCCTTTAAGGGTGAAAACACCGTGCCTTTAAGAGTGAGACACCGTGCCTTAAAGGGTGAGACACACCGTGCCTTTAAGGGTGAAGCACCGTGCCTTTTAAGGGTGAAAAACACCGTGCCTTTAAGGGTGAAAGCACCGTGCCTTTAAGGGTGCCTTTAACACCGTGCCTTTAGGGGTGAAGCACCGTGCCTTTAAGGGTTAAGCACCGTGCCTTAAAGGGTGAAGCACCGTGCCTTTAAGGGTGAAGCACCGTGCCTTTAAGGGTGAAACACCGTGCCTTTAAGGGTGAAGCACCGTGCCTTTAAGGGTTAAGCACCGTGCCTTTAAGGGTGAAGCACCGTGCCTTTAAGGGTGAAACACCGTGCCTTTAAGGGTGAAGCCACCGTGCCTTTAAGGGTGAACACCGTGCCTTTAAGGGTGAAGCACCGTGCCTTTAAGGGTTAAGCACCGTGCCTTTAAGGGTGAAGCACCGTGCCTTTAAGGGTGAAGCACCGTGCCTTTAAGGGTGAAGCACCGTGCCTTTAAGGGTGAGCACCGTGCCTTTAAGGGTGAAGCACCGTGCCTTTAAGAGTGAGTGCACCGTGCCTTTAAGGGTGAAATACCGTGCCTTTAAGGGTGAGACACCGTGCCTTTAAGGGTGAAAGCACCGTGCCTTTAAGGGTGAAACACCGTGCCCTTAAGGGTGAGACACACCGTGCCTTTAAGGGTGAGACACGTGCCTTTAAGAGTGAGACACCGTGCCTTTAAGGGTGAAGCACCATGCCTTTAAGGGTGAAGCACCGTGCCTTTAAGGGTGAGGACACCGTGCCTTTAAGGGTGAAGCACCGTGCCTTTAAGGGTGAGACACCGTGCCTTAAAGGGTGAGATACGGTGCCTTTAAGGGTGAGACACCGTGCCTTTAAGGGTGAGACACCGTGCCTTTAAGGGTGAGACGCGACGGCTTTAAAGGTGAGGTGCTGGCACTTAAATATTTACTTTTAATGCAAATCCAGAAACAGCGGCAATTTTCGTAACAGTAAGAGTTGTTATAAATGATAAATGTTTGTCTCCATTGAGCTGTTTATGCTTTGCACTGAATGTTTCATAGTAGGGCATTAAAGTAATGTATTAAATTGCTGTTGTTCTTGGTGCTAAAATCACCATTAAAAACATCTCACTGTGAATTGGCTCGCCTCTACACGGACTTGACCTGTGATTGCTGAATTGTTAGTTGTAGCCTTACAAAGCAGCACATCTCCATGGAGACAAGCAGGTCTCAGACCGTCCACCCTCAGAGTTAGGCCGGTCCAGAGCCGTGTGAGCCGTGCACATTTCCTCTGTACCTCGGTGTGTGATGGGCAGATAACACTCTCCCTGTAATTACGCTGGGCTCAGGCTAATCGCTGGTGCTAAAAGGTGATGGATAACAATGGAACATGCTGCAATAAAAGCAAAATGTCTGAGCATTAGAGGAGCGCTTTGTGGATCTGTGAGAGTCATTCAAATTCACACAATAATCAGCTCCACACACACACCTCCAATGGAACTGCATAAAAGAGACTGTTTGTCATCTATTTGTCTAAAAGCTGATAGCACTGCAGTTTAGACGTCTACACGTCTGCACGAGATTCTTGCATTTAAGGGCCTCTGCCAGATTTTTTCCATGTGTTTGAGCAAAATGTGTCTCATCTCAGTACAAATATAGTATAAGCAGCTCTTGAGGTCAAAATAAGTCTGCTGTGTTCTGTCTGTATCATTTTATAAAACATCTTATAGTCTGACAAGCAGGAAGTGCACTGATGCTAGTTGTTGTTAGCATTATAGTGACAGCTTAACTCTGCACTGGTCTCTCAAAGTTGTGACAAGTGCTTATAAACTCATTGGAGTGAATAATTAGGATGCTCAGAATGCACAAAGTAAGAGACTCACCTCAACTGGCTGCATCTCCACAGATCTGACGTGTAACTTGGCTCGATACCTGGCTTCATGCAGTAAGTACAGTAAGTACAATGTCTTACTGTGGAACATTCCAATCAGGTGATGGACCTTCCACCTTTTGTCATAAAGTGCTTCTTGTGTACAGATGACTTTCTCCTTTTATAAGAAAAATGCAGGTGCACCAGCATAAACAAAACACATTCAGACTTACAAGATGGTTTAAGTGCCTTGCCAAAGGACACAAAAACTTTACAACTAATCAATTGTCTAATCATTAACATTATCAGTACCTTTTCATTATTTGTTTGGAATCGGCTCCACAAACACATCAAATCACGTGTTAAAGTCCCTTCAGCTGACAGCAGTCACATGTTTGGGACTGAACAATGTTTGTACAGTTTTTGTTTCATGTGGAAAGGCCCAATAATTACACAGATATTAGCCATAAACCAGAACTAAACCAGGACTAAACCAGGACTAAACCAGGTCTGTTTCGTGTGGATAGGCCCAGAGATATTAACCATAAACCAGATCAACACAGCTGTAATGTGACAGTTACAAAGCAAACTCCACCTGAAGACTCTGACCTCCAGCTCAGGTTTAAACTTCCGGGATTGTTGCAGCGTTGTGTGTTTCTACTATTAGCTAAAAGTGTAACCTGTTGGCCCATGAATTTGAACATGAATAACAGACTCTGAATATGTGACTTCAGAGAGCTACATTTCCATCATTTGTGCTGATTTGAGTGAGGAATGCTCTGTGTTAGCATTAGGGGGATTTAGCTGACGCGCAGGGAGCTGGTGGAGGAGGGCGGGGGTTTGTCCCGCTCAAGGGCACCGCCACAGAGACAGCAGATTGTAAATGTCATACTGAAAAACTCTGCGTGACCTCTGCATCTAAGGACACTCAGAGAAAGACTATATTTCACCAAACCAGTGAAATGTGATGCTACGATAAGGCTGTATTTGAACAGCTAAAGGAATGATGGATGGAGCTAAAACACTGTGTCCTAGAAGTGTGCTTTAGGAATGAAAAGAGAAGGAGGGAACTGATTGTACTCGTATAGACATGGATGCATTTCAAAGTCATATCGCTGGGTTTCAGATCACAACATTCTAGAGGCCAATAATATCGAATCCAGACGGAGGCAGCTAAAACGTAGATTGTTCAAATGCAGATTTGTCAGAATACTGTGCCTTTTTGGTTCTAGTCATTAATAGAAATGATCAGGTTCAGTATTTGTGAATTTACCTTTTGGATATTTCTAAAGTACAGTGTAATCAACAGAATAAACTGGCTCTTGCCCCCATCTGGGAGAATGACGTCATCACAGTGTAGGATCTGAAAAATGCCAATATTGCTTTTAAAAAATATATGTATAGTTAAGTTAAAATTGTGTCTGAAAGTCCACACGATTCCCTATTTAGGGCACTATTTAAGATTTTTATTGGCATCCTCATGTCCAGTGAGTGAAAAAGTAGTGCACTCAAAATTTCCCACAATGCACCTTGAAAAGAAGTGGCCATCAGTGGTCACTAGACTGGACATTATAGACCACAATGCACTGCAAGAGTCGGCAAAGCATCAGCGCGGTGACAGGTCTTTAACCGGACACAACACCACTGAATGAAGCCGACAGAAAATAAATAAACCGTTGCTGCGTAAAGTTGCTAACATTAGCCTCTTACCTTAGCCTGAACTTTTAAAAGAGCGATAATTTCCACATCTCAGACAAAAAAAAAAAATAATAATAATAATAATAATAATCCCGTCCGTTCACTTGAGCTCCAACTCAACAAAAACTTGTATGATTATTATTCGTCCATAAAGACTCGTGCCAGTCCAATCTGACCATTATTTATGACACAAATCAGGTTTTATCAGAGTGTAGTCTTTAGACTTTTCTCACCCAGAGTCATGTGACCTGAGTGTAGTGAGCTGAGAGTCTGAATGTCTCTGATAAAGAGCAGGGCTGTGGAGTGACTGAGGGCTCAGGGGCTGGGGGAGACATTCAGACACAGCCAATGATTTATATTTTTTCTTTTTTATTTAGTTCATGATCAATATTTCTGAAATAATTTGGAATATCTTCATAAAGCAAACAAGCCCAAAGTTCCACATCTTCACTGTCGTGGGTGAACTTTTCAGTGTTTAAAACACTGTCAAAAATGATGGTTTTATTCAATGACATCAGCAAAATATAATAACTGTCATTACCCTGGTGACAGCCTTAAATGTACAAAATGTGACCGTCCCGGTGCTTGTCTCCATGGAGACGTTATGGCCTTATATATAAATTTCCACAGTGTGGCATTAAAGTTATCTCAAATTCAGATACAACTTTCTCATTGCACTTGTACAAGTGCAGTGCAACAAAATGCAGTTTTAGCATCTAACCAGTGAGATCATAAAGTACTAGATAAAAATCAATATATAAGAGAATATTACATAACAGAGGCGGGTATAACATGAGAAAGTTCAAATGTAGGCCTTGAAAAAAAAAAAAATGTCTTTAGTCTGTAACACCTCCAGAAGGCAGGAGGGTGAAGACTCAGGCAGGGTGAGAGAGGTCCTTCTTCAGGGTCCTTAAAAAGAACAGGCACTGATGTCCCTTTTTGACCAGACTGGAGGTGTTAATGGTCCAGGACAGATCCTCTGAGATGTATGTCACCAGGAAATTTAAAGCTAGAGACTTGCTCGACGGCCCTCCCATCGATGTAGGGCTGTGTGTCTCCTCCCCTCCTGAAGTCCACGATGAGCTTACTGGTGCTCAAAAGCAGGTTGTGCACCATGCAGCCAGGAGCTGAATCCTCTGTCTATAAATAGTGTCGTCGTTGTTGTTGTGGATAAGAGCGATTACAGTGGTGCAGTCTGCAAATTTAATAATAGAGTTGGAGTCAGACACTGGTTCTCAGACGTGAGTGAAGAGAGAGAACAGGGAGGGGCTGAGAACACAAGCCTGTGGAACTCCGGCATTGATTATAACAGTGGTGGAGTAAATGTTACCTAAAGTAACTTGCTGTGGCCTGATGATTAAGTTAAGTTCATAATCCAGTTGCAGAGTGAGAAGTTGATGCTTAGATGTGCAAGTGTATTCATTACCTACGATGGAATGACAGTGTTGGATGCTGAACTGAAATCAACAAACATCATTGTTGCATATGTAGTGTTATTGTTGTAATGTGACAGCACACAGGGCTGAGGAGGTAAAGTGCTCCTCACTCCTGCTGCTGCCGTGGGCAAACTGGTGAGGGTCAAGTGCAGGTGGGAGAGTGGCCTTCAGCTGTGCTGAGACAAGCTGCTCAAAGCACTTCATAATAAGGGGGTAAGTGCTATAGGGCGATAGTCGTTAAGGCACTGGGGCTGGAATGTTTGGGCACTGGCACAAAAGATGTTGTTTTTAAGCATTTTGGCTCAGCAGCTTCAGCAAGAGACGGTTTGAAGATGTGTCTGTAAACCGATGTGAGCTGCTCAGCGTATGCTTTAAACACCTGCCCTGGGATGTTGTCTGGACCAGCAGCCTTCTGTGCTTTTGTACGGCTCAGTGCAGCATCAGCAGAGGTAAGTGTGAGGGGCTGGTGGTCCAAGAGGAGGGCAAGTTTAGTGGCAGTATCTGAACTGTCCCTTTCAAAACAAACGTAAAGTGAGACTGCAGTTTATCTTGTATTTCTTCACAAAATATCTTGAAAAACATGCATTCTTCTAAGAGTATGAGACACTTCTCTACAGATCTGACCTGTCATGGTGGCTTCAGGTTCTTGTCTCCATGTATCTACAGAAGTTTAATGCTGTATCCTGGAATATTTTTGGCAAAGGGATAACATCTCCATGGAGACGTGAGCATGTGACCACAGATCTTCTGTCTTTCTTGGATTAAAAAAAGCTGTGTCTGCCCCAAAAGCTTGATTCATCATGAAACATGTGAACAGCAGTTTTTCCTTGGGCCTTTATACCATATACACATGTGTTCTGCCCCAGTTCTTTTACTGTATGAGCAGCTCCTGAGATCAGAGTATGTCTGCTGTGTACTCATCTAATTATGAAGTGTTTTATCACTTGCTAATTAGGACTTGCGCGTTGGCATGCTAGTTGCCGTTAGCTCTACTGTCACAGCAAGAAATCTGCTTTGGGCTCTGGGAGTTGTGAAAAGCACTTATAAAGTCATCACTGTGAATAATTAGGATGCTCTGAGTGCATAAACTGAGGAATAACTCCTGTGCAGACTGTTAAAAATGAACTAACTCCGTGTTTCACATACAGCGCAGTCTTTTTATAAATGGAACATGTCCAGTTTTGAGCTCCCAGACTCCAAACATCTTCACTGCTCCTGACACACTCACCTGCTCCTGTTTAATGTGCTCTGACGCTCAGCTACAGAAACGTCCACTCACCACAACTCTGACACACTTTGGGAAGTTTCCTCTTCATTTTGAAACTTTTTTTTTTACTCTATGAAGTGAAAATGTGTGTGGTGACTAACCTGAGTCAGGCCCATGTTAATAATTCAATCTCAGGTTTTAAATATGCAAGTCCATGAATGCTAATATGAGTGAGGGGAACTCAGTAAAACTGTTGGAGACAAGCTTCTAACTGAGAGGAGCAGGCGTTAGCTACTTCAAAGTCTAGTACTGACAAAAGCAACATGCTACGAACCACCAACAACCGTCAACAACTGGGAAGTACAAAAGTACACGTTAAAGGTGCTGTACCTGGACAAACAGAACTAGCTCATTTTAAATTATTTGCAACAGTCCAAAGTTATTCCTCACTGACCTTATGCATTCAGAGCATCCTAATGATTCACCACGATGAGTTTATAAAGCACAACTTTCAGAGACTAGTGCAGAGTTTTGCTGTCGTGGACAGTAAAATGTTTTATAATGGGATGCAGACAGTGCACAGCAGACTTACTTTGACCTCAAAAGCTGCTTATATAATATATTTTCTAATTGCCTGGTGAGTCCAGAATGATGCCTCTGTGTTTTTATAGATGGAGACATCAGTGTGGTCGCCATGACCTCCATCGCACCGCGAGCCACAACCACACGCAGCCGTCCAATCAGATTTGTTTATTTCAGTGAACAAAGTGAAACAAAGGAGCTCATTGGTCACCTATCATTTTGAACAAACTCAAACTTCTGTCACCTCAGATTAAAAGTTCAGTGCTTCACTCATTGATTCTGCAGAAATCTGGTGTTTTTCAGTCCCCTGTTATTTTTTGTTCCTCATAAGCAGCCAGATTTGTTTTGATACGGACAAACCATGCATGTCCCTGATTGGCTAATCCACCTGTCAATCACACCCGTCTGAACTCATTGATTCTCCGGAGACCACGCTCATATTTCCATAAACTACTGGAGAAGTTAATGTTCTTAATTCCATATAGACAACCCGTCAAATACAGTGATGTTATTTTTATTTGATTCTTTCACCCAGATGCCCTTCCTAGCACACCACCACCTTCAGAGACTGCGGCTTCAATCTGGCGCTGATAGTTCACAGGCTTTTGAAGCAGTAATTGTATTTTTGCCATTATTTTGTGAAAAACAAACAGAACAGTCTCCACTCACCCGAGGCAGCTTTGGCGCTGGCCCACAACATGTTCCACTGAGCTTCTGCCAACTGCAAAATGTCACCAGATTAGCACCAGGCAAATTTCATTACTCATCAAGGATTTACCGTTCAGGTTTAGCGCTTTGAGAATACATTTATAAAAACTCTTTGATATCTTTGTAAAACGCCAATGACAACTTCAACTTTTTACTTTCGAAAAGGGGGGATTTAAACAGGCGCATTCACAGGTCATTTGTGATCAGTAAAGACGTTAGAAATGATGTGATGAAAATACTGAAGACCGGAGGTGAAGAAGAGGAGACGGAGAGGCTGACGAGGCCGGTGCTTCTGCTGCTGCGGTGGAGGTAGAGAAGAGGGTGAGAGAGTGCATCTGTTTGAATGACCTGATCGGGCTGTACATTTTGCAGTTTGAAGTTACAATCTATATTTCCAGTATTTTAATGTTACTGTTGAAGTCCATATTTACTACCATCCCAAACGTTTAAGACATGAATGAAAAAAACATTGAACGATAAGTCCGTATGTGTTTTTTAAAGTCCAGATGTGCTTTTCAAAGTCCATATGTGGTTTTCAGTCTAAAGTCTAAAATGTGATGTGAATATGAGGTTATACTTAATTTATCTTGAGGGTCGACAATGATCATTCATGGGACATTTTATATAATCCTGAGAATCAAAGAGAACAGTGTTTATATCTCAAGAATGTGCAGAACAAACCTACTTCTCCATTAGTTCTCCACTGGATCACTGCTATTTTCACTTCACACAAAGTACAGTACTGTAACAGCTGTTTGAATATGGAGCCTGTTCTTAACAATAAATTCATAATTATTCATATCCAGAAATTCATAAACTACCTGCAGCTTTCGTCGTTATTGTGATATAATCATAAACCGTAATTATTTTGGCCATGATAACAAATGTCAGTATTGTCACCTTGTCATAATCCCGGACGGGGGCAATAACTTGATTACATGGTATTTTCATAAGAAAGACCCCAAATTGCTGTATTCACACAGAGATAAGGCAGTGGCCTGTCAGAACTGAAGAGCCACTGGGATATTCACTGCAGATCTTTTGTCCAGTTAACAGAATTAAATTTTCTATGACATTAAACTAAGATCATTTTTTCAAGTATAGTTTTTTTATGTTACTAAAAAAGCACCTTAAAACCTACATTCTTAACGTGTCGCCTCTCCACGTATCTGACCTGTAACTTGGCCTGGAAACGTCATCTGCTTGTCTCCGGTGACATGCTTCATGGTTTTAATTTCAAATGTGTCGTGCTGTTAGCAGAGGCACATTCAGAGGGAGAGTGAAAGTATTAAACAGCACAGTTCAATATATATGCATAACTTGAATTGAAATTGTAACACGTTAACTGCTGATTTAAAATTATTATTACATCTACAATAATCTTCATCATGTTTCCTTTAATCTTTTGCAGATCGTGCCCTGCATTTCACCAGCGTAGAGTGAAAATCTGCCCATCTCTGCACCAAACGGCAGAAGAGAAGACTCGAAGCGACAGCCAGAGCTGCTGATTATAGAGACGGTGTCGTGAGGTAACTACTGAAATATTAACAATGTACAGTAAAGAGACAGGAGCAGAGACAGGAGCAGAGACAGGAGCAGAGACAGGAGCAGAGACAGGAGCAGGGACAGGAGCAGGGACAGAAGAAGAGACAGAAGAAGAGACAAGAGCAGAGACAGAAGAAGAGACAGAGAGCAGAGACAGAGACAGAGAAGACAGAAGAAAGAAAGACAGAAGAAGAGACAGGAGCAGAGACAGGAGCAGAGACAGAAGAAGAGACAGAAGAAAAGACAGAAGAAGAGACAGGAGCAGAGACAGGAGCAGAGACAGAAGAAGAGACAAGAGCAGAGACAGAAGAAGAGACAGAAGAAGAGACAGGAGCAGAGACAGAAGAAGAGACAGGAGCAGAGACAGAAGACGAGACAGAAGAAGAGACAGGAGCAGAGACAGAAGAAGAGACAGATGAAGAGACAGGAGCAGAGACAGGAGCAGAGACAAGAGCAGGGACAGAAGAAGAGACAGAAGAAGAGACAGGAGTAGAGACAGAAGAAGAGACTGGAGCAGAGACAGAAGAAGAGACAGAAGAAGAGACAGGAGCAGGGACAGAAGAAGAGACAGAAGAAGAGACAGGAGCAGAGACAGAAGAAGAGACAGGAGCAGAGACAGAAGCAGAGACAGAAGAAGAGACAGCAGAAGAGACAGAAGAAAAGACAAGAGCAGAGACAGAAGAAGAGACAGAAGAAGAGACAGGACATCACAGAGTAGATACCTGTTAGATTAATCACACTGTTCGATACACCTACTGACCCCACCCCTCCTCACTCTCCTCTTTAGTCCTCCCGACTCTGCCCGTCGCTCCTCCTCACTCTCCTCTTTTGTCCTCCAGACTCCGCCCGTCGCTCCTCCTCACTCTCCTCTTTGGTCCTCCAGACTCCGCCCGTCGCTCCTCCTCACTCTCCTCTTTGGTGCTCCAGACTCCGCCCGTCGCTCCTCCTCACTCTCCTCTTTGGTCCTCCAGACTCCGCCCGTCGCTCCTCCTCACTCTCCTCTTTGGTCCTCCAGACTCCGCCCGTCGCTCCTCCTCACTCTCCTCTTTGGTCCTCCAGACTCCGCCCGTCGCTCCTCCTCACTCTCCTCTTTGGTCCTCCAGACTCCGCCCGTCGCTCCCTCAGACTCTCCTCTTTGGTCCCAGACTCCCCGCGCTCCTCCTCACTCTCCTCTTTGGTCCTCCAGACTCCGCCCGTCGCTCCTCCTCACTCTCCTCTTTGGTCCTCCAGACTCCGCCCGTCGCTCCTCCTCACTGTCCCGTTTAGTCCTCCAGACTCCGCCTGTCGCTCCTCCTCACTCTCCTCTTTAGTCCTCCAGACTCCGCCCGTCGCTCCTCCTCACTGTCCCGTTTAGTCCTCCAGACTCCGCCTGTCGCTCCTCCTCACTGTCCCGTTTAGTCCTCCAGATGTTGCCCAGTTTAGCAGCTCTGTCTGAAATGTGGCTGTGGGCGGAGTTTGGGTGTTTAGTCCCAGTTTAAAGTTAATTGTTAATAGACTGATTCTCAGAGGAGTCTATTCATAGATCTTTCTTCTGACACATCGAGGAATGCACGAGTCACACATGAAAAATGATGTGATGTCTGGAGGGCTTAGTTTCACATAGTTCAGATGAGACATATTGTTTCATTTTTCTTTTCTTGAATTATACTTGAGACAGAGTCGTGCATAATAACATTTAACAGCAAAAACATACAAGAAAATACATACTTAAAGGCACTGTAGCTGATTCTGATGATCTTAAAAACGTGGAAAAACTGAACTGGCTGATTTTAAACAGTTTGCAGTGGTCCAAAGTTATTCCTCATGCCAACCACTACCATGTTAACTACACACTTCCTGATTATCTGACACTTATTGCATGCAGCGGATATATTTTGACATCAAGAGCTGCTTATATTTGTACTGGGTCAGGACATTTTGTTCAAATACCTGGGGAAAATTGGTGCAGGGCCTTTAACTTCTCAGTTTTATATGAGTAAAGATAGAAGTTGAAAAATGCTGTTCTACTTTTGCCAGTTAAGAATGGTCAAGGCGTCTCTTTTCGAGTGGCTAACGTAACATTTAACCTAACCTTACAAGATAAAGTACTGTGCTATTTCTCCTTTATTCCTCTGCCTGCTCTGTCTATGAAGACCTTGGCTGTAGCGATATGGAAATCTTTGCAGCAGTTGTTGACAGCTCTAACCCAGCAGTGAGTCCACAGTTTGACTCTCGACCCACGGAGCTACCGTCACTGAAAAACTACCTTCAAAGTTTCAAAGTTTACTGCCCGCATAAGCAATCAGGCTGAAACCTTCGTCAAAACACTAAACGCATTGGACCAAGGTGCTTGCACAGACAGAATCGATAATGTTATCATATGGTGCGAACTGCAAAATTAGCCTGGAGTGAGATTGCATCTGTCTGTGTATTTGTTTTGCTAGTGATTCGAAAGGGAACACTTTTGTAGCTGTGCATATGTAAGTTTATTGCACCATTCAAAATCCATCTGGACAGAGAATTCATCCAAAAATCCTGGTCTGTCTCCGAGTGTAGATGAGTTTCCTGTTTGATTTGCTTCGTGATGATTGCAGCGGCCTTATAGTCTATAATAGTGTTGTCACAATACTCAGATTTGAAACCCGATTGTAATACTAAGGAACAGACTTGATGCTCAATAATGCTACCATGGTGATAATAAAAAAAAACACACTCTTTCTTTTGACAATAGAATGTGACTTTCCACATTAATCTTGTACTTTGTGTTGTTCCATGTGTGTTATATGTGTGTGATCCTCAGTTTGTGTTATATGTGTGTGAGCCTCAGTGTGTGTTATGTGTGTGTGAGCCTCAGTGTGTGTTATGTGTGTGTGATCCTCAGTGTGTGTTATATGTGTGTGATCCTCAGTGTGTGTTATATGTGTGTGATCCTCAGTGTGTGTTATATGTGTGTGATCCTCAGTGTGTGTTATATGTGTGTGATCCTCAGTGTGTGTTATGTGTGTGATCCTCATGTGCAGTATGAGTCATAGTGTCCCTGGTTTATACTCGTCTCTGTGTCTTATACAGAGACAGATCAGTATAAACAGATTCAGGAAAGGTTCATTTCTGTCCTGTCAATGGGACTTTTTTAGTATCAATACCTGAGAAAAATTGGTATCTAGTCTTGACATTAGCTTTAGTATTGATTAGTAGGACTGTGCAAAAACATCGAAATATGGACATATCATTTAGTTTAATTTAATGATACAGTATCGATATCTTGGGCTGCTCTATCAATATATATTTTTATATATTTTACCACATTATTCTGTCACAGCTCTATTGTGTGGCTTGTTTGGAGGAAAGAAACTGCAGAACATTTGACATTTGCTTCACTGTTGAGATTAAAACAGGTGTATTTCATATTAACTTTGGTGTAACAGTGACTTTAGAATCACAGTCGTGATTTAGTCGATATGTTGTGATTCTTCAGAGCTGTTAAACTGCACATGTTCCTGTGTAAATGTAAATGCGGAGCATGTATAAGCTGTGGATGAATAATATCGACCAATGCAACAGTCTGATGTGTGC
This sequence comes from Periophthalmus modestus, assembly GCA_019594935.1. NCBI lineage: Eukaryota > Metazoa > Chordata > Actinopteri > Gobiiformes > Gobiidae > Periophthalmus > Periophthalmus modestus. The sequence goes on along the minus strand of JAIEZT010000021.1, from coordinate 19,085,356 downwards.
TTCTAGTTAGCGAAATGCACTAAACAAAATGCACTTTATGTTCATCCATCTTCAGGAAACAGAAGATAAATGCACCATTAATGTGTATTTTTTGTGAACATGAGGCTGATCATTAAGGGTCACGAAAGGCTATATTTTTCACTGAATCGTATCAGATCGACTTGAAATATATCGTATTGTATCGAATCGAAAAAGTACTTTATCAAGATATATATCGTATTGCGGCCTATGTATCGAGTTATGTATCATATCAGTAAAATCATAATGAGCCTCAGCCTTATTGATGTGATTTTTGATATTTTGGATAACCCTAGTCCAGACATGCCCAAACTGTGGCCCGGGGGCCAAATGTGGCCTTCAGACCTTTTTTTCTTGGCCCTCAAGCTTCCAGGTGAATTGGGCCATATTACCATAGACAGTACTTTTGACTGTACATATCTGAAAATCTACTTATTGCCCATACCAAATATTTAATGATGTATTTTTGAGGATGTAACCATGAACAAAGGTCTGGTGGTTCAGTCTAACTTGAAGTATTCACTGTCTTGGCGACCAGTCTGTGGCCCTCAATCGGCTCTCAGCTTTGTCTGTGTTTTTATATGTGCCCCGTGATGAGAAAAGTTTGGACACCCCTGCCCTAGTCTGAAAATTGTGTGGTGATATGTGAACAATCGAGGCAGAACGTAGACGTGATATAAGCCGTGTTGGTGCAGTTGGCGTGGGTTGGCATGAAGCGGCACGTGCCTACAGAGCGGTGCCATGTGGTGCCATTTGGACGCCTCCAGACATGGTGCCAATCGTCATGTGGGCAGACGATCTGAGACAAAAGACATGCACACACTCCAAATATTTCCCACGAGGCTTTAAGCAAACAGAGGCTTTGTGGACTCAGAGTGTTAGCTGATTGGCTACAAACTCATACTTCAGGGTACTTTGTCTACTTTGGTGTCTACTTTTGGAATTCCAGCCACTTTCAGTCTAATGACACAAGCTGATAGCAAAACAAAAGTCTGAATGTGTTCAACCAAGAGACACCAGGCCCTGTTCAGACCCTCCTTACGGTTGCAGTACAACCCTGTACAAGACTCCGCCCACAAGCCTACGTCAGCCATGCTTTCATAAATAAAGAGGGGTTATTTCACTTCTATGGCGTATTAACACGAGCTAACACATAACATATGTAGATCATCATCTTTTATTGTTTTGAAAATGCTATATTCACCCAAAACTAAATTAACATGTTTTTTAAGTTTCACTTTGGTTTTGATGCTCTGAGTCTCCCCTCCCTTTGCTCTTTGTGCTAAGTCACTCCACTTTCAGAGCGCTATCACAATCAGCGCACTTCCCACTAACAAAACTACTGCACATCACGTTTGTCAAGTTGCTGTGAGCAGTTTTGTATCATGTTTTTGTATATTTATGGAGAAGTGTTGTGTGGGAGCATGGGTGATGTAGGCTTGTGGGTGGAGCCTTGTACAGAATCTTACAGCTAATGTAAGGAGCGTTTGAATAAGGCCGTGGACATGCTAATTGTAAACTCTAACAATAAGGTGACACCAACAGGCCGAGTTACATGTCCTGTACCCGACTTTCTCTCTTGGTTCAAAGACACAGACTGTGGAACGATGGAGACAAGCACCTCATCAGAAAAGTTACGTAGTGCACCTTTAAAAGCAATGCAGTAACATCACCATGGAGACAAACATGAGATCTGGTAACTATGTAACATTTTTGCTGGGGAGTCTGCCACATGCTGGGAAAGTTCAACTGTCTGGCATCAACATATCTATCTTGGATTTATTCAATTACAGGTATTTTATATTTACTCTAAAAAAAAGCATATGAACTGTGATTGGGGTCACCAGTCCACAGATCTGACCTGTAAGGTGGCTACCTGCTTCTCTTTCTGGTGATAAATGTGTTTATGCTGCAGCACATTCCATTAAAAGTCTTAACATCTCCTTAGAGACAAAGTGCAGCAGACCATGCGCCATAAAAGTTACATAGTGTACCTTTAAAACATATTGGTTGAGTTTAACGTCTGTATAATATTTGTGTCTCACACAAAGCTGCACATTACGTCTGATTGGACAGTTCTATTCGCTGTAATGACCGCTCCTCGTCGCACAGTGTTTTGAACAATAGCAGAGCAGCACCTGCCCTAATCAAACAGCTGCCGCCAAACTAACCGGAACAAACATAATGGACTGAAGCAGCAGGCGAGAGAGAGGGGCACGGGCGGAGGCTAGGGTGAGAGAGAGGCACGGGCGTAGGCTAGGGTGAGAGAGAGGCACGGGCGGAGGCTAGGGTGAGAGAGAGGGGCACGGGCGGAGGCTAGGGTGAGAGAGAGGGGCACGGGCGGAGGCTAGGGTGAGAGAGAGGGGCACGGGTGGAGGCTAGGGCGAGAGAGAGGGGCACGGGCGGAGGCTAGGGTGAGAGAGAGAGGGGCACGGGTGGAGGCTAGGGCGAGAGAGAGGGGCACGGGCGGAGGCTAGGGCGAGAGAGGGGACACGGGAGGAGGCTAGGGAGAGAGAGGGGACACGGGCGGAGGCTAGGGAGAGAGAGAGGGGCACGGGCGGAGGCTAGGGTGAGAGAGAGGGACACGGGCGGAGGCTAGGGAGAGAGAGAGGGACACGGGCGGAGGCTAGGGTGAGAGAGAGGGGCACGGGCGGAGGCTAGGGCGAGAGAGAGGGGCACGGGCGGAGGCTAGGGCGAGAGAGAGGGGCACGGGCGGAGGCTAGGGCGAGAGAGAGGGGCACGGGCGGAGGCTAGGGCGAGGCTAGGGAGAGAGGGGCACGGGCGGAGGCTAGGGCGAGAGAGAGGGGCACGGGCGGAGGCTAGGGCGAGAGAGAGAGGGGCACGGGCGGAGGCTAGGGCTGGGCGAGAGAGAGAGGGCACGGGCGGAGGCTAGGGCGAGAGAGAGAGGCACGGGCGGAGGCTAGGGCGAGAGAGAGAGGCACGGGCGGAGGCTAGGGTGAGAGAGAGAGGCACGGGCGGAGGCTAGGGCGAGAGAGGCAGAAAGGGCTCAGACTTGGGTGTGAGCTCCCTCTGCTCCTCCTCTCTCCTCCTCTCTCCTGTTCCTTGTTCCCTCTGCTCCTCCTCTCTCCTCCTCTCTCCTGCTCCTTGTTCCCTCTGCTCCTCCTCTGCTCCTCCTCTCTCCTCCTCTCTCCTGCTCCTTGTTCCCTCTGCTCCTCCTCTCTCCTCCTCTCTCGTCCTTTCTCCTCTCTCCTCTTCTCTCCTCTCTCCTCCTCTCTCCTGCTCCTTGTTCCCTCTGCTCCTCCTCTCTCCTCCTCTCTCTTCCTCTCTACTCTCTCCTCCTCTCTCCTCCTCTCTCCTCCTCTCTCCTCCTCTCTCTCATGTGGAGTCTTCTCTGCTCCTCAGCTCTGGACACTCTTGACCTCCTCATGGCGTCACTCCCACACGTCTCACTCAGACCTGACGTGTTCAGACGGGTTTGTTCTGTCCAGCCCCAGAGACACCGCCCCTTTAACTGTTGCTTTTACTGCACATTTATCCTCGTGTTGCTGTATTTGCCTTTTGTCGTGAGATGACCTTCGGTGTCTAAAAAGACGTCTAAAAAATAATAGAAAATAAATAGAATCTGTTATAAATCTACATTTGCAGAGCCTGTTTCCTCAGAGCTCATTAGCTGAAGCCACAGAATAAAACATAACCCACAAATTTCCCCCAGATTTCAAACTGTATCGTCTTTATCTCTATCTCCAACTGCAGCCATTTCATAATTCATCCACGGAGCCCTGTAGTTACACCTCGTAAGCCTCAGATCCAGGGGAGGGCATCTGAATTAACCTCATTTGGATTTTGATGCGTCTTATCAGCAGCGGCGTCGACAAAAGAATAAAAATAGAGTTCTTTGGGTGGAATCCTTTTACAAGATCCAATCTGAGAGTCAAAGAAAAGCACCTCTATTATTGAATATGAGAACAGCCTTGCAAATGTTTCAGCAGTGAATCCAGACTTATCTTCTGACAGCAGATTTGTGCTGGAGCAAAGGCCCGGGTTTTATATGCACAATAAAAGAAACTAATTATACACTATATTCACTTTTTATTTCATATTTGATTTCAACCTCACAGAACAGTATCACAGAGTTACCTTCACTGTACGTCAGATATTTTGTGCTTTAAGCGTTTATCGCAGGAATATTAATTTCACTCAAACAGTTAACATAATTATACTTAAAGAGGGGCATGTTACTTCTGCTGTAACACGTAAAAGTTTAAATCACCATGTTTCCTTTTATTGTTTTTGAAAAAGCTACATTCACCTCATCCTGAATCCTGCCGATCAAACATCTGCACATCAGGTTTGTCCAGTCGCTGTGTCCAGTTTGTATCATGTTTTTGTGTATTTATGGAGACGTGGCCTGTGGGAGGGTCACGTAGGCTTGTGGGCGGAGCCTTGCTAACTGTAAGGAGGGTTTAAGTAGGGCCTGGGAGAGATCGCTAAATGACACAAACATGCATGGATGATCTTAAACTTCTTCAGGCAGGTTTTTGATGAGGGAGCAACAGTATAACATGGTAGAAATCTACAAAAAAAAAGTTGATTTCCCATAATCCCCCTCTTGTAGGCAAGATGTTATTTAAAATCTTGGCTATTTTTTTTATGATGTTAAAATTTTGGTAAAGTTTGTAATTTTACGTTGAACACAGTTTTTTAGTTAAATGACGGTGTAAACTGTCAGTAAAATGTCCCTGAGTTTGTGTTGACAACAGGGGCAGCGGGATCTGTTTCAAAATCGGGGCTACTTCCTGTATTTTGTTCTTTTCATCTTAATCTTTTCTCACAAACTGCTACTTGCCTGATGTGAAACTATGATACAGATTTACCACAGATACTGTCCCACCAAACCAAGGAATAACTAGAAAATCACACCTCAGCCTGTGTCCAGATCCTGAACCTGCAGAGACACAGTGTCTCACTCTCAGTTTATGGACAGGCCTCATGTCCAGAACCTCCAGATTCACTCCCTGAGCTGCAGAGGCTGCACTAGCACTGAGTCCTGAGGCTGCAGGTGCTGAGGGCTTAGGACCATTCAGATCAGAGAGAGACATTTTAGGTTTAAAACAACTGGATTTCAGCTTTGAACCTGGCAACAGAAATGAGAGACTCATGTGAGGCTCATTCAGCTTTGACTGAATAATCATCTTGAAACAAAACATTAAAAACTGTAACATAACCGACTTCATCATGTCCAGTGTTTTTTGTGATTAAGAAGAAATCAGCAAAGTTATATTTGATTTGCTATGTGGGTCACAGACTGGCCGTGTTGATTGAATTCAAAATCAGAAATCGTACATACATTTCCTTTGAATTGCTGTTAATGCCTTTGTTTATTCTGGTCCAAATTCTGCCACCAGCCTCCAGATAAAAGCAGGTGGAGATCAGTGTCTCTGTCCCATCTGTGGGCTCCTGGTCTGGGGCAGAACGTCTAATCTCTGGCCTCGCACAGAGCCAGGGGAGTGGGCTACACATGGGGCTGGTATTGGCTCTGGGGCTTGTTTGCTGAGTCTCCCCTCGTCCTCCCCTCCTGCTCTGGCTTTTCTCCTCCTCCACTCCCCTTCTCCTGTGGTTCCTATTTTCCTCTTGTGGCTCCTCCCCTCCTCCTCTCCTCTCCTCCTCTGACTCTTCCTCTCCTCCCTCCTCTGACTCCTCCTCTGCTCCTCTCCTCTTCTCCTCCTCTTCTCCTCCTCTCCCCTCCTCCTCTCATCCTCTGACTCCTCCCTTCCTCCTCTCCTCCTCTCCTCCTCTGACTCCTCCTCTGTACCCGGGGCTGTGATGAGCTGAGGGACAGACCAGAGTCCCATGTGACTCCAGGCTGATCCTGATCCCAGATTAGGCCCTATTCCGGTCCACGTGTTATTGGAGCCAGGCTTTTCAAACAAGAAATCGCCAACTTCCTGTGGATGGAGGGAACTGGGAACATCTGATTATTTCCATCATATTGTTGAAAAAGAGCTTGGGGATCAAATGTCATAAAGTGCCTGTTATTACAAAATCCACCATCTTTGTCACAAGCAAGTGAATGTACACATTAGCCAAAAATATATTAAAAAGTACTAGTATCAAAACTAGATACTATTTTTTTTTCGCAGGTATCGATACTAAAAAAAATCCCATTGACAGAAATGAACCTGTCCAGAATCTGTTTATACTGATGTGTCTCTGTCACAAGTATAAGACACAGACGAGTATAAACCAGGGACACTGTGACGTGTGGTGAGGCTCATGAGGCTCTGATGTGTCACAGTCAGATTTACAAACATATAAACCAGGTGTCAGAACATTTGGCCCCGGGTCAATTTCGCTTCCTAATAGTATTCTCTCCTCTAATAGTATGAAATAAAAAGCTTGTTTTGTATTGTTTTTTTTTTCTTATTCTGGTTCCCCAATTTTCAGTGGATTGAAGAAATTAAATTTCTTACCATTTCGTACAACTCTGTTTGAAAAGAGCGAGTCTTTTGTCCCGTCGCCTGGAGCAAACCATTTAGCTCCTTTAGCGTTGGTCTTCCTTTAAATATAACCTAACCCTAACCCTAACCCAACCTAGAAAAATAAATTGTAGTTTTGCGGCTCCTATTCTGCAGGAGTTTTAAGAATCCCTGGGCTCAGAGCGCCCCCTAACATGAGGCAGGGTAACTGCTAACTCTGCCTTTGCGGTGCCTTTTCACAGCCGCTATAATGTGCTCAGCCCTTAAAGGGTTAAAGCAGCAGCTGAGCTACAGCACAGTCAGTCCATGTGAGGCACGAACGGCCTGTGCCTCACAGTCCTGGTTTAGTCCTGGTTTAGTCCTGGTTTAGTCCCGGTTTAGTCCCGGTTTAGTCCCGGTCTGAGCTGTGTGGACGTGTGGTGGGTTACATACATTCAGGTTAAACACTGTGATCTTCTCACATGTTTTGACATTGTCCTTTATTAGTCTTGGCTCAAAGAACAAACTCAATTTAACTGGATAGTTTCAATGTACAATTTGCTTTGCTTTGGAGTCATGCTTGATAAAGCTGAAACATGACTTGATATTGTTTCAAATCAGCCCAAGAAGCCTGCCATTTCAGTTTGTCTATTTTTATTTGGAAATTTTGATTGTCACAAAAGTAGGATTTGACAAACTAATGTGGCAAAATGTCTGAAGCCAAATGTGTGATGCTCGTCTAGACTGTACTGTCTGCATCTCTTTAGACGGCCTTTTATTTTAGGAAAAGCTCTCGTCTCTGAAAACTGGGAAAAGTGCTTATAAACTCATCATGGTGAATCATTAGGACGTTCTGAATAAGGTAAGTGAGGAATAACTATGGACCACTGCAAAGCGTTTAAAGTGAACTAGTTGTGTTTTTCACGTTTTGAGACAGTAGAATGAGGCGCTGCATGTTTCACTTTAGTCTTTCGCATGAAGCGCTAAGAGTTTGAGCACAGCCGCTTTTCTAACAGGAAGCACCTATTACACTGAGAGACAGACCTGCGCCGCCGAATCTTCTGTCTCAATTATGAGCTTCAGTGCAAGAAAAGAGCAAAAAGTGCAAAAGGTTCATTTAGCACTTCGAGATTGTGCATTTCCACATGGCACAGAGCCAGAATGAAGCAGAATGAAGAAGAATGAAGCAGAATGAAGCAGAATGAAGAAGAATGAAGCAGAATGAAGCAGAATGAAGCAGAATGAAGCAGAATGAAGCAGAATGAAGCAGAATGAAGCAGAATGAAGCAGAATGAAGCAGAATGAAGCAGAATGAAGGAGAATGAAGCAGAATGAAGCAGAATGAATCAGAATGAAGCAGAATGAAGAAGAATGAAGCATAATGAAGAAGAATGAAGCAGAATGAAGCAGAATGAAGCAGAATGAAGGAGAATGAAGCAGAATGAAGAAGAATGAATCAGAATGAAGCAGAATGAAGAAGAATGAAGCAGAATGGAGTAAAATGAAGCAGAATGAAGCAGAATGAATCAGAATGAAGCAGAATGAATCAGAATGAAGCAGAACGAAGCAGAACGAAGGAGAACGAAGAAGAATGAAGAAGAATGAAGCAGAATGAAGCAGAATGAAGAAGAATGAAGCAGAATGAAGCAGAATGAAGCAGAATGAAGGAGAATGAAGCAGAATGGAGTAAAATGAAGCAGAATGAAGCAGAATGAAGCAGAATGAAGCAGAATGAAGCAGAATGAAGCAGAATGAAGCAGAATGAATCAGAATGAAGCAGAATGAAGCAGAATGAAGCAGAATGAAGCAGAATGAAGAACGAAGCAGAACGAAGCAGAACGAAGCAGAATGAAGGAATGAAAGAAGAATGAAAGAAGAAATGAAGCAGAATGAAGCAGAATGAAGAAGAATGAAGCAGAATGAAGGAGAATGAAGCAGAATGAAGCAGAATGAATCAGAATGAAGCAGAATGAATCAGAATGAAGCAGAATGAATCAGAACGAAGCAGAACGAAGCAGAACGAAGGAGAACGAAGAAGAATGAAGAAGAATGAAGCAGAATGAAGCATAATGAAGAAGAATGAAGCAGAATGAAGGAGAATGAAGCAGAAATAAGCAGAATGAATTTTTTGAAGCAGAATGAATGAAGCAGAATGGAGTAAAATGAAAGCAGAATGAAGCAGAATGAAGCAGAATGAATAGAATGACAGCAGAACGAAGCAGAATGAAGCAGAATGAAGCAGAATGAAACAAGAATGAAGGAGAATGAAGCAGAATGAAGAAGAATGAAGCAGAATCAAGCAGAATGAAGAAGAATGAAGAAGAATGAAGCAGATTTTTTTAAGTATCAGCTGCTGTGGAGTGAGATGAAGAGTAGTTTTTTGAACATTAATCCTAAATCCAGATCAAAGTCCCATTTCTATATTTACATTATTCTTTGCCTGGAATTTTCCACAGGGTGAAACAAGTGGGAGGAGCCACTAGGGCAATATGCACATCAGATCTGTGGAGAGGCTGTCTCCTTTCTTCAACTGAATGGGCAGCACAGCGACTGAGTGGTTAGCATACTTAAAAGTAAGAGGGTTGTGGGTTCGACTCTCGGGGCTCCCTGTGTCTGGGTGGGTTTCCTCCGGGTTCCACCATCAACCCAAAACATGAACAACAATCAAATCCTCCAGCTGAGGTCGTCCTGACCGAGACCAGACGAGATCTGGAGACGGTCGCACTGCTGCTGACAGGTTTAACCCACAGACACTGGAGGTAGTGCCTTAAAGTGACAGTAACTTTATGGAAGTCAAAGGTCAACTGCACAACTCCACTGAAATAAAAAGCTAAAGTCATACTTCAGGACATTCTCCATGGATACAAATACGATCCATGTCATTCTGTGGAAGATTATAGCCAAAGGAACAGCATTTCCATGGAAACAAGCAGGAGGACGCCCTCTTCCAGGACAGGAGTCAGGTTTGTGGAGATGCGAGCCCACTCAGAAGACGCATGTTTTCAGTGCAATAAAAACATCCACAATGAAAGAACATGCTTCTACTTGAGTCTATTTTTTGGGCAAAAAGTTGCGTACTAGGGCTTTAACTCAGATTGTGTGTATTGATATAAAAGTACAGTTTGAATGTACACACAACGTATGGCTAAGTATACTTTATTATTAACTTGCTAAATATTCTAATGAGTTTGCAGCTCAGTCACTTTATCATTGTCTAATTGTTGTCATTTCACCAACACAATAATTACCCCGACGGCCGATAATAAAACATGTCCTCTGTTCATGTCTGACACTCTGCTCTGCTCTGTGGACTTTGGCAGTTCTGCTCAGCGCTGTTTGTTTGTCCAATTACAGGCTAACAGCGCTCCCAAACAAAAGGGCTGTTAGCTTGTTAGCGTGTTAGCTGGACGCGGATCCGGTAAACTGTCATGCTGCCAGGTAGTGATTGGAACAGATCCCAGTCCAGAGCCCATAGTCCCTGTAACGACTGCAGCTTTCCACGCTCATTTAGCCCCACGGAGACAACGCAGCGCGCTCCCGATGTTTCACGAGGTTTGGACTAAAATACTGTTTCCATTCTTTGTATATTACAACACAACCAGAATGTTAAAGGTGCTCTACCTGATTTTGACTGTCTTAAAAACTGGAAAAACAGAACTAGTTCATTTTAAGCAGTTTGCAGTTATTCCTCACTTACATTTTGCATTTTGAGCAGAAGCTAACAACTACAACCGCGCACTTCCTGATCATCAGACAAAAAAAACGCTTTATATTTAGACGCAGACAGTTCACAGCAGACTTATTTTGACCTCAAGAAATACTTATACAAGATATCTGCACCAGGGCAAGACAAATCAGATCTGTGAAGAGGCAAGCCTGCCCACAGTACGAATGTTTTTTTTAGCAATAACAAATGTTTAATAGAACAACATCTCCATGGAGACAGGAGCAACGAGAGTGTCAGCCAGAAAAGTTACATAGTTTCACAATATATTCAAATGTTTCATTATTTTCAGTTCTGCATATGCTTTTTTAAGTTTACTTTGCAAGTTTATAACACAAGGAAGGAAGTTAAGAAAACGAGACAAAAGTGTGAGTCTGGACATGTTTTCTATTAAAAAACCCGTAAGAATAGTTTAAAATCACGAGCCGCCTTGTGTGTCCAGGTATCGTGGGCTTTCCGATAAAATTACTGAAATTCCTGAGATTGTTTTGATCCCAAATTAGTCCGCGGCAGATTGAAAACCGCTGCCTTCGCTAACACAAACCTCCCATGATGCTCTTCTTCCGCTGGTTAATTATAATTTCTTCATAACTTCCCAAAAACAGCTGAGCCCCCTTTTTGAAAAACCCATAGACAATATTCTCTTAGATTAGATCTGCCGTGCAAAAACATCAAGTAAAAATGAACAAAACAAGTTAGCGACATCCCCGTGGGCCAAGTGTAATGTTCAAATACAAACTTGAAAATGCTGCTTTTAGAGACTCTAACAGAATGGCCATTTGATTTACCCTAAGTAGATGATTATGTAAACAGTGTACAGCCATCTAGAGTGTATAATTACTATCTACACAAAGAGGCTGCTACTTGTCGGCTCGGTGCAAAGCGTGCCAAGAATATGAAGGGCCAATTTCAATGCTTTAGAATATAGAATGAAAATGAGAATGAAAAATAAACCGATTCTGAGGGACTTTAAGGGCCAATATTCACCTTTTTCTGATCTATGTTCTAATGTTGTTTCTTGTCACAAACCGACCTGGAGTTGTGTTTTTGTTTCATTCATGTTTAACACACAAGCCCTGCAGATTTAGAGTTCTTCTCTCTGAAAACACTGTTTTGTGTTCCACCTTGTGATGTCATGATGTGATGTAAACTCCATACATCTTCACTAAAATTATTTGAAGGATTTCAGCCCTGTAATTGCCCTTCTCAACTGAACTAAAGGTAAAAGTGTGCAGTGGTTGCAGTCACAGGACACGCCTCCACACAGTCACTGGACACGCCTCCACACAGTCACTGGACACGCCTCTACACAGTCACTGGACACGCCCTCCACAGTCACTGGACACACCTCCACACAGTCACTGGACACACCTCCACACACACACGTCACTGGACACGCCTCCACAGTCACTGGACACGCCTCCACCTCCACACACAGTCACTGGACACGCCTCCACACAGTCACTGGACACGCCTCCACAGTCACTGGACACACCTCCACACAGTCACTGGACACGCCTCCACACAGGACACACCTCCACACAGTGGACACACGCCACAGTCCACACGCCTCCACAGTCACTGGACACGCCCTCCACAGTCACTGGACACACCTCCACACAGTCACTGGACACACCTCCACACAGTCACTGGACACGCCTCCACACAGTCACTGGACACGCCTCCACACAGTCACTGGACACGCCTCCACAGTCACTGGACACGCCTCCACAGTCACTGGACACACCTCCACACAGTCACTGGACACGCCTCCACAGTCACTGGACACGCCTCCACACAGTCACTGGACACACCTCCACACAGTCACTGGACACACCTCCACAGTCACTGGACACACCTCCACAGTCACTGGACATGCCTCCACACAGTCACTGGACACGCCTCCACACAGTCACTGGACACGCCTCCACACAGTCACTGGACACGCCTCCACACAGTCACTGGTCCTCCGATGACTAAGGGGCTAAAAGGGGGCGGTACAGATCGCTTTATGCAATAGAAACTCTCAGGGTACCACCCCATACCTGCCCTATGGAAACAAGGGTTATGCCGACATGTTGATGTGAAGCTTCTATTGGTCAGTTACTGGTCTGTTTTGGAGACTGGCTCCAGTGAGTTGAGGCGGCTGTGGTTTTGCTCTTGTTTTGCTGTGGGTTACAGCCTATAGTCCCCTGTGTTCAGAAAATAAACAACCTGTCACGATCCCTGCCTGTTCTCCTCCTGCTTCACTCTCCCCCTCCCTTACCTGCTACCTCTGGAGCTGGGCGGAGCTTCCAGCCTTCTCCACGCGCACCTGCACCTCATCTCCGGGATTACCTACACCTGCCGTGGAGGATAAAGAGGGCTGGAAGTTTCCATTCGATGCGAGAACGTCCGCGTGTGAACGTGAATCCTCCAGTTACCAGTTTGTGCTCGCTATTCTTGTATTTTTACTTACCCTGTTTCTGCTCTGCCTCAGACTCCGCCTTGGATCCGCTCCGGAACTCTGCACTCGCACTCCTGCACCCTCGCACTGGTTGGTTACTCGTATATTGGCTCCTGCACTTATGTGTCCCGCACTGGATTGGAAAGCACACCCACGCACCCGAGCACCGTTTGTATCATTGAACTGTACTTACCTTTGCCACCTATTTGTAAATAAACACTGTAAAGACTTCTGGAGTTCTGCATTCTTGGTCCCTCTGTCTGGCCCGTTACGACACAACCAGAAGAAATGTGGCATGTTTCCTTACACCAGAACACCATAATACCTTGAAAAAACATCCATTCTTCCTGTGAGCGGGGTCGCCTCTCCACAGATCTGACCTGTAACTTGGCTTTGGGGTGGCGCCTGCTTCTCTCCATGGAAACTGATACACTGAATTCCATACTGTGTAACATTCTAGACAAGGCCATAACTCGAAAAGACAAGGCCATAACTCAAAAATCTCCATGAAGACAAGTCACACAGTGCAGCTTTAAGGCATGCAGTCAAGCTTTCTGATTGGATAACTTTATTTTTTTAAACCAAAGTAAAGTTTTAAGGATTTTTTTTTTTTTTTTTTTTTAATGGTGTGAGGTAGAGCTATGAAATCATCTTTGTCTCTTTGGTATTCTGATCTTTCCCAAACCCCTCACTTCAAAAATACTGAAGGCACAGGCTACCGCAGCAGAGCCCTGTTGAATTATGGGTAACCACAGTTCTACAATGGAGGAAATATCTGGAAACTCTCCCCGAGTCCAGAGCAGCTGAGCAGAGCCGGGCCCAGTCAATGGGATTTGATTTGGGCTTAATTGGACTGTGGGCTCCTCTGCACCTGACTCCTGGAGCAGGACTCGGCAGCTGGAAGGACCCGCACTCCCATAATCTTGTATAAATAAGTTATTGGCTTCGAAGTGTTGTCGTCTTTTTGGTCCAGATTGAAAAGTTGTGTTGATTTCTGAACAGATTTGAGGAGGATGTGGAAATGAGGGAGTTCACAGCTGCTTCTCCAGTTCAAACTTTACACTGGGTTTGTGCTCATCAGAAATCCACAAGAAAATCCAGGTATTTTTGTGACAGCAGAGTGCACATTTGTGTATTTTTGGGTTATACCAGATCTCTGCATGTGACCCATACTTTGCCTGGTAAATCCAGACTTGTATCTCTGTATTTTTCTATAGAAGGATGTCACTCCCTCCGTTGTGTCTCGAGCCAGAACCAAACACAGCCGTCCAATCAGATTTATTTATTTCAGTGACACATGAGAAATGAAAGAGCTCATTGGTCAACCATCATTTACAAACAAAATGTAATTCCTCTTATAATTCAGTGCTTCCTGTGATGTTTTTTAGTTCCCTGTGATTTTTTTTTTCTTTCTTTTTTCCTCGTAAGCAGCGGACAGACCACGTGTGTCCCTGATTGGCTAATCCACCTGTCAATCAAATCCATCTGAGCTCGTGAAGATTCACAGAGACTCACGTCTGTGTGAAGTGAAGAGAGTCTTGTATGTCAGGGAACATCACCCAGCACAAACCCCTCTTTATTTCTCTCCTCCTCCTCCTCTCTTTATTTATCTCCTCCCCTCTATATTTCTGTCCTCCTCCTCCTCTTTATTTCTCTCTCCTCGTCTATTTATTTCTCTCATCCTTCTCTCCTCTTTATTTCTCTCTCCTCCCTCCTCCTCTCTTACTTTCTCTCTCCTCCTCCTCTCTTTCTGTCTCACTCTTCCTCCTCTCTTCTGTTCTCTCTCATCCTCCTCTCTTACTTTCTCTCCCCCTCTCTTACTTTCTCTCTCCTCCTCCTCTCCTCCTCTTCTCTTACTTTCTCTCCTCCTCCTTTTTTACTTTCTCCTCCTCTTCTCTTTCTTTCTCTCCTCTCCTTTTTTTCTCTCACCCTCCCCTCTTTCTTCCTCTTCTCGCTTTCTTTGTCTCCTCCTCCTCTCTTTCTTTTTCTCCTCCTCTGTTACTTTCTCTCTCCTCCTCTCCTCTTCCTTTCTCTCTCCTCCTGTCCTCTTTCTTTCTCTCTCCCCCTCTCCTCTTTCTTCCTCTCTTCCTCTCCTCTTTCTTCCTATCCCCCTCTTACTTCTGTCCTGTCCTTATTCTTTCTCCTCTCCTCCTTCTTTCTCCCCCTCTCTCCTCTCTCTCTTCCTCTCTTCCTCTCCTCCTCGTCTCTTCCTCTCCTCCTCTCCCCCTCCTGTCCTCCTCTCTTCCCCTCCCCCTCTCCTCCTCCTCTCCTCCTCTCCTCCTCATTTCCTCTCCCCCTCTCCTCCTCCTCTCTTCCCCTTCCTCTCCTCCTCCTCGTCTCTTCTTCCTCTCCTCCTCTCCCCCTCCTGTCTCTCCTCTCCTCCTCTCCTCCTCTCCCCCTCTCCCTCTCTCCTCTCTTCCTCTCCCCCCCTCTCCCCCTCTCCTCCTCCTTTCCTCTTCTCCTCCTCTCCTCCTCCTCTCCTCCTCCTCTCTTCCTCTCCCCCTCCTCTCCTCCTCTCTTCCTCTCCTCTCTTCCTCCTCTCCTCCTCCTCTCCTCCTCCTCCTCCCTCTCCTCGTCCTCTCCTCCTCTCGTTCCTTCTCCCTGCAGCTCTCTGTGGTTGTGACTTCAGCACTTCTCTGTATGAACTGTATCTTCTCTCTCTTTTAGCTGCTCTGTTTGTTGTTCTCTTGCTCCGCAGACCGGCGTGCTCTAGGGCCTCACACTCGCACCCGCCTCCCTGCGGTTCCACACTGCCTTCGTGCCCTACGCCAAACACTTTGATGGTGGGAGCTTGTTTTAACCACCAGAATGTGGCTGACATGTGCGGAGGAAGCTCAGGGTGTCGCGTTTCGCTGGTGGCGGTGGCTTTGGGACTTTTACAGTCACTTTGGAGTAAAAAATAGTTTAACATTCAGTTTGAAAATGATGTTTTTCAATTATATAATTTTAACTTTTTAACTGTTCACAGATGAAGAATCACGTGATGTGATCATTTCAGTTTAAAGCAGACATTGTTCTTGTGTGTCTCTTTGGTTCATCTAAAACCACTTAGTAAAAGAACACAATCCGCTGACTTCTGTGTTAGAACTCTCTGGTGTCCAATGGGAGCTGATGCCGTAAACGTCCTCACAACAAAGCGCCACATGCTGTTGGCGCCCCCTATGGACAGCTGCACATCACACTATTGAGCAGCGGATTTACTAATGTTTTTATCTCAGCAAAAATGACTCTGTGACGCTGCTCAATCCTACGAGTATAAACCCTTAAGAACTTAAATTTGAAGAATGAAGTGCGTATGTCACAGTGGCGTGTAGTGGTGGTGGATCGGACCAATGACGACTCGAATACAGGAGAGTAAAAATTAAACCCAAACATAAATCACTCCAAATACAACTTCAGAGGCTCAATGAGACTAGAACATGTTTAAAGATCTGAAAAGAGAGAGATGGATGAATGTGTTTTGTCTTGTTAACAGGACAAAAACATGTGAACTACTACTTCTACTTATCATTTAATTTGGACAAGTACTACTGTGTTCAGAGCAGTTGTAAGCCGGTAATAGCTCAAACATATTCCACATATTCCACTGTAACTGCACTGTTCTAGATTCGGGGATTTCCAGGACAAGTGGCAGCCTTGTTTATCCTTTTTTTTTTTGGCCTAATTCTCTCTCTCATCTCTCTCTCTTCTTCCAGTCTCTCCAGCCTCTCCTCTACCCCCCTCTCTCCTCTCTGTTGGTTCCCTTCCCTGCCCCCTCTCCTCTTCTCATCCCCCTCTCTTTGTCCAGCCCTCTACTGTCTTTCTCCACTCGTTCTGTCTCCCTCTCTCCTCAATCTCTTCCTCTCCTCTTTTTCTTTCTTCCTCTCTTTCTCTCCCCCTCTCCTCCTCCCCGTCTCCTTTCAATCTCACCACTCTCTTCTAGAGAGAAAGAGGAGGGCTCTCTTCTCTCTCCCCCTCTACTCTCTTTCTCCCTCTTTCTCTCTATCTCTTCTACCTTTATCCTCTCTTCTCATTCTCTCTCTATTTTTCTCTCTCCTTTCCCTCCTCTCTTTCCTCCCGTTCATTATCTCTCTCCCCCTTCTCTTCCCTGTCCCCTCCTCATTCCTCCCCTCCTCTCTCTCTCTCGTTCTCTTCCTCCCTTCCTCTCTCTCTCGTTTTCTTCACCCCCCTCCTCTCTCTCGTTCTCTTCCCCCCCTCCTCTCTCAGCAGTAGTACTGTACTTTTGTGAAATTAGAGGTCATTTTGACGGGCTCCAAAAATAGAAGCCAGTCCAAGTTGTGTTCTGTCCGTGGGTCTCAGAGGAGTCTCAGCCAGATCCTCCGTGTTCAAACACAGCACTGGAACAAAGACACACAGGGATCAGCATGTACGGGACACATGCCGCTATACGCTGATACTTTGGATTGTTACTGCCCTTTGGACAGTCAAGGATGGTGCATCACATTATTCATTCACTACATTTACATTTACTTTTCGTGATAATAAGCTTCTACAGTCCTGAGTTACATCAGAGCCTTTTAGAAAACATTTCTACGTGTTGCAGTTTTGTGTAGATTAACATTAGTGATTAGCACCAAAATTAGCATAATGCTAACAACCATGTAATACTTTTTAAAAATTGTATTTTATAAAGATTATGATGGACAACAATGCACCAAAAAATCACCTGGCCCCTCCCTCACCTGGCTCCTCCCCCTCCCCTCACCTGTCCTTTGTTCAGGCTCACCTGTGCTCTCTGATCTTCTGTCTGATCTCACCTGTGCTCTCTGATCTTTTGTCAGGACAAAGCTGGCACACTGTCAGACAGTAGTAGGCTACAGTGCATATTTCCAAATGTTTTTAACTGTTTCCTACAAATTTACATGGTGCCCTTTGGACTAGTCTTTGGACTAGTCTTTGGATTTACATGGTGCCCTTTGGACTAGTCTTCCCTCACAACAGCTGTAAACTATTTCTCCATTTCGGTGTTGCATTGCATTCTGGGAGACCTCGGCTCTGTGTGTTGATCATTCACTTTCGTCTTAACGCCTTTGATGCACAGTGTAATGCTTTGTTATAATCTCTGCTTGTTTATGAAGCTTTTGTAGACCCAGTGAAAAGCACAAATGTTTGGATCTTTCTAGGTCATAGAAAATTACAGCAATCCCGCCATGTATTTGGTTTTCTTTTGATAAATAAAAGTTACTCTTTACAAGTAGGATAATGATATAGTCTACAAAGAATAACCTATATTTTTACTGTATTTTATGTGTTTATAAGTTTGTTTTATGTAATCTGTGTGACATCTAAAATATGCTAAACCAAAACAGCTTAAATGGTCCCAACCATCCCTATGGATGACTCTCCCACATAAAGTGTGGCCCCTTCAGAGGGTTAGGGATAGAAAACAGACAGAAAAAATAGATAGCCTGATCATATAGTACAAAAAGATTTCAGCACAATGAAATATGACCTTGTATGACAACCACGTAGGTCATCTTTAGCTTCCTGACAGTTCCTGGCATTTGTTATGTTTGGAGATGTTTTTTTTTTCTTTTTCGTTAAGAGATGTACCTCCAAGCCAATTATAGCGTATCAAAACTAGAAATGGATTAATGGATTCTGTTGCCCTGGCAATTGCAGCGGCCATCTTCAGCCTGTCTCCTCCATGTGAATACGATCATGCCCGGCCACAGAAATTGAGCTGTACTGAGGGCACTCACTGCCAGCTCAGTCCAGCACAGAAAAGGAATTTCTTTAACAAGTGCGAACTGGCTGGAAAGTGAAGCTAAAGGCCTGACTTGGTGTGAATATGGCAAAATAGCTCTAATGGTATGAAATAAAAAGCTGGTTTTGTATTGTTTTTTTTCCTTATTCTGGTTCCCCAATTTTCAGTGGATTGAAGTCATTAAATCTCTTACCTTTTCGTACAACTCTGTTTGAAAAGAGTCTTCTGGAGCAAACTCTTTAGCTCCTTTAGCGTTGGTCTTCTTAAATTATAACCTCCTGCTTCAACCCAAAGTCCAGTTTAGAAAACTGCTTGAGCTTTAATATGTATCTTCCTCCATTTAAAAAGTAGAGCCAGACATGAAGAAAAAAGTGAACGGATTGCTAAACTTGACTTGCTAACTCTAAATTGTAGTTTGCTGTCACTATTCTGCGGAAGCTGCAAGAATCCCTGGGCTCACGAGCGCCCCCTACCATGAGGCCAGGTAACTACGTGCCTCACCCGGGGCCTTTTCACAGCCGCTTAAAGCAGCAGCGTCACTGCTAAGCTACAGCACAGTCAGTCCATGTGAGGCGCGAACGGCTGAAGCCTCACCGCACGTCTCTTCTTAGTATTTCAAAGGTAAACATAAAAATTCAGCGATTTCGAATAAAAAAATTATTAAAATTGCAAAGTTAAATAGAAAATAACTTTATAGTACAAATCATTGGATAAATATAACCATTCATTTATTTTTTCTCTGTGATGCCTCCCCTGAGTGCACATCACTGCTTGCTTGGTACCTGTGAGACAGCTGAAAGACGTCTGTGCTGTGCTTGAACTGTCCTTCACTCCAGGCTTCAGGAGGAGTGACCCCCGGTAACCTCCACTTGCTGAACTAGGCAGCTTCAGTGTCTAACAGACTCGGTGATTCTGCAGCTTTTCCAGAGCTTTCACCTCCAGACTGCACTTTTGTCAATGCACCAAGAACCACTGGTCATGGCAGAGGTATAGCTACTGTTTTAAAGAAGTGATCTTATGATCGTTCTCCTTCTCCTCTTTGAACCAAGCTGCTTTGAGTTGTGACAGACTGATCCAGTATTGTGCCATCTAAGCATGTATTTTATCCTTCAAAACTCATGTCTAGAGAGTCTGTAGACTCTATTGACTCTTTTAAATGTTTTGATTCAGTTTAATTCCGTGTCATTATATCTTCAGAGGCAGCAAGGGGTGTTTATCACTGCTTGTAGTTTTTTCATCCATCCATTTTCTTCCATTTATCTGGGGCCAGGTCTAAGCAATGACTCCCAGACTTCCCTCACCCCAGACACATCCTCCAGCTCCTCTGGTGTGACCTCAAGGCGTTCCCAGGCCAGCCAAGAGACATAGGCCCTTCAACATGTCCTGGGTCTTCCCCGGGGGGTTCTACTGGTGGGACATGCTCATAACACCTCCCTAGGGAGGCTTCCAGGAAGTATCCTGAACAGATGCCTGAGCCACCTCAGCTGGCTCCTCTCGACATGGAGGAGCAGAGGTTCTACTCCGAGCTCATCCCGTGTGACCAAGCTTCTCACCGTATCTCTAAGGAAGAACCCAGCCTCCCTGCGGAGGAAACCCATTTTGGCTGCTTGTATGCGCGATCTTGCCCTTTCGGTCACTACCCAAAGCTCATGACCATAGGTGAGGGTAGAAACGGAGATTGACCACTAAATCACTTCACCACAGCAGTCCGATACAGCAATCACTGCGGATGCTGTATCGATCCACCTGTCAATCTCATGCTATATTTTTCCCTCACTCGTGAACAAGACCCCGAGATACTTGAACTCCTCCATTTGAGGCAAGAACTCACCACCTACTCGGAAAGGGCAAACTAACTTTTTCCGGTTGAGAATCATGGCCTTGGATTTGGAGGAGCTGATTCTCATCCCAGCTGCTTCACACTCGGCTGCAAACCGCCCCAGTGCCTGTTGCAGGTCCTGGCTCGATAAAGCCATCAGGACAACATCATCTACAAACAGCCGAGATGAGATCCTAAGCTGCACCTAGAAATTCTATCCTTAAATACAATAAACAGAACCGGTGACAATGGCAGCCCTGGCGGAGTCCAATAACAGTCACAAGCCAAGCCAATAAGGCTCGATAGGACTCCTTCTTCAGCATGACGGCATCCCTTACTTCCAGTGTCCACCTCCGGGTTTGGGGGTTGCTGACACGACAAGCACTGCAGACCTTATGACCACCGCTATAAGCAGCTGCATCAACAATAAAGGCAGAGAAGATGGCCCACTCCGAATCCATGTCCCCAGCCTCCCCTGGGATCTGGGAGAAGCTCTCCCAGAGGTGTGAGTTGAAACCCCTCCTGACAGAGGCCTCTGCCAGAAGCTCCCAACAGACCCTCATAGTACTCTTGGGCCAGCCAGGTCTATCCGGCTTCCCCCTCCGCCAGCGGATCCAATTCACCACCAGGTGGTGATCAGTTGACAGCTCTGCCCCTTTCTTCACCTGGGTTTCCAAGACACGTGGCCAGAGGTCAGATGACATGATAACAAAGTCGATCATTGACCTCTGATCTAGGGTGTCCTGGTGCCACGTGCACAGATGGACACCCTTGTGCTTGAACATGGTGTTCGTTAAGGACAAGGCAAGACAAGGCAAGTTTACTTGTATAGCACAATTCGTACACAAGGTAATTCAAAGTACTTTACAGAATAACATGTGACTAACACGGAAGTCCAATAACAGAACACCACTTGGGTTCAGATCAGGGAGGCTATTCTTCCCAATTATGCCCCTCCAGGTTGGCACTGTCATTGCCCACGTGGGCATTGAAGTCCCCCAGGAAAACAACGGAGTCCCCAGTTGGTGCACTGTCTAGTAACCTTCCCAGGGACTCCAAGAAAGCCGGGTACTCTGCACTACTGTTCATCCTGTAGGCCAACACATCAGTGAGAAACCTGTCCTTGACCTGAAGGAGCAGGGATGCGACTCTCTCGTTCAGCATGGTGAACTCCAACATGAGGCGGCTGAGCTTTGAGGCAATAAGCAAGCCCATGCCAGCTCACCGCCGCTCTGCACAATGCCAGAGAAATGAAGAGTCCAGCCCCTCTCAAGGAGTTGGGTTCCAGAGCCCACGCTATGCATGGAGGTCAAGCCATTTTATCTAATCGGTAACGCTCAACTTCCCGCACAAGCTCAGGCCCCTCTTCCCCACCAGCGAGCTGACATTTCATGTCCCCAGACCCAGTCTCCATGTCCAGAGAGCCGGTCGTTGAAGCTCCCACCTTTGACTGCCGCCCTGATCTATTCACACCAACCCCTTACAGATCCTCTCGAAGGTGGTGGGTCCACGGGAGGATGGCTCCACATTGCTCCTTTGGGCTGTGCCTGACCAGGCCCCGTGGGCGAAAGGCACAACCATCAGGCGCTTGCCGTCGAGCACCCACTCCAGGCCTGGCTCCAGGGTGGAGCCCCAATGACAAAGTAAGTGGCCTCGCTATTATACTCACAAGAGGCTTCTGAAGTTTTTATTTCACTGTATTATTGTAGAGTATGCTTTTTGAATGGTGCTTTATTTTAGAATTTTGTACTTGTTATACTGCCAGTGGAGTGGTATGAAAGCTATGTGACATGACCTTTATGAAACAAGAAGGACCACACCTCAGGCATCGGAATCGGTATCACATAACTACTCATTCTGAAAGGGCTGTCGATCAAAGAAAGAGCATAATCATTCACAAGCAAGACAAGCATTGACAATATAACATGACAACAACAGTTCAACACAACAACAATACAACACAATACAACAATGCAACACAACAACAACAACAACAACAACAACAACTGTACAACAGGTGGTGGTGTAAAAGTGTTGGTCCTTTAACACTTGTTTAGGAAATAACACAATCTCATATTCCATACCAGGAGCTTGTCTGTCTTTCCACTAATGCGACATTCAGGGAACAGCGTCAAAATCATGTCAAACATATAAGAAGATCTACAATCAGAAGGTGACCACTTCAAATACAGAGAGGTCAATACTCTATTCCCGTGAAGTCATTCAAGTTACCTGTGATGAATTGCAGCGGTAAGACAAAGTTAGCGGCAGCCCTACTTAGGTAGCCAAAGAGCTTTGTCTCGCTTTTGTGACTCTGTTGTCACATATTTCCCATAAATTATTTTACAGTGTCCAATTTCTTCTCCAGTTGTGCCATGCTTGTGGGCTGCAATCTGATGTTTTACCTTTTGTCATAGTTGCCAAACTGAGTCTTCATTCACGACCTGTAGATGCAGTCTGAACAGGGAAATGGAGTTGCAAGTTCAAGTCGTTAATCCATCTATTAAGCCTGTCACACAGAGATATAAAAGATTTTCTGTGACCGATACTCAAAGTCTCGTCACTTGTTAATTTCCCTTTTCAGTCCATTGATGTTTTGTGGTTTTCATTTCCTCCTACCAGCTGCTGACACGATAAATGTGTATGTATCTTCTCAAAGTCACAGTGACTCTAAGGCTCTAAAGGTAAGTCTTGAGTCTGTCTTATCAAATCTATAAAACCCTCTTAATGCTATCACATAGAAACCTTTTATTTCAGATGGCTGCTTGTCACCTTCCTTCTCTCCTGTTTTGGTAACCATAACACTACTGTCCCTGTTCTTCTTACTAAATCCCTTTTTGACAGACTGGAGAAAAACATCTCTCAGTTTTTATGGAGCGAGAAACAAGCCAGAATCCGTAAATCTGTTCTACATTCCTTTAAGTGTGAGGGTGGCCTTGCTCTTCCTCACTTGGCAATATTACTGGGCTGCAAATATACAGAGACTCTTTATTAGATGTGTGATGACACTCTAGTGCCTGTTTGGGTGTAAATGGAAGCGTCCAGTTGTTATTCCTTATCTTCTATTTTGTGATCTCAGCTTCCCCTTTTCCCATCTCTTGTTGGGAACAATGTCATAGCTAATGAAATGTTGGCCATTTGGAGGCAGTTCAGCAAATTATTTGGCTGTGCTGTTCCCTTTAGTGAAGACTTACAACTTTGTTCCCTTAGTTACGGTTGTGGTCTTTAGGATTTCTTTAGGATTTGCCATAATCAGGGACATAAGAAAAAGAAAAGACCTGAAAACTTAAATTTTTTTCATGTTTTGCTGACCTCTCATCCAAATAACTTGCTTAACTCAGACTTTTTCCATTTTCTTCAGCTAACGGATTTTGTCCAAAAAAACAATTCCTTCATTACTCTGAGCAGTGTCCTGAAAAACTGGGATACATCCTTGAGGTGAAGGTACTCTCAATTTGTGCCTGACAAGCTGTGATCCAGTGCAGTATTTTTTTTAAAAGTATTTTATTGGGCAAATTATAAATGCAACATTATCAATAATTTACCAAGTGTAACAAGTGTGCTCTTTGGGTGAAAATGTTTGATACACATTGCCAAACATACAGCCAGATCCTCCATCCTAACTTGTTGTCAGGTTTATTTGGTGCCTCACTTAAAACAAACCTTTCTGGACCCCTAAAACGGGCTCTGACTTTCAGCACCTTGTTGTTTCGCAGACTCATTGTACTTAAGTGGATACTTTCTGACCCCACATCTCCTGACCACTGGGTGAGGGATGTGCCTTTATGATTTGAAGCTGGAAAAGATTACGTTCTCAGTTAGCAAATTTAGGACAACATAACTCTCCTTTCTGGCGCTAGTGGACTCCATCACTTGACTGCCGACGCACAGACTCAATCTTCTTTTTTCACAAGTCTTTCTAATATTAATAAAAACATTTTCTTCTCTGTGTTGTTTTTTCTTTGTTTTCACTTGTCTGTGTTAGTGTATGTGTGAGCTGATTTCTGTACATTGGGGACTGTTTTGTGTTGAGACCTCGCTGAGGGGGTGTACAAGGGCGGAGTTGTGCAATGATATATGTAACTTAAGTACTTTTGCTGTTATTTTGCTGAAAAATTAAAAATAAAGAATGTAGAAATGGACATCCACACAATCTTCAGACTCTTGTCCTGAGAAAGAGAAGTGGCTGTAGAGCTCAGGATCTTCCTGAGTCCTCCCCGTACACAGCCGGACAGGTTCTTTGGTTAATTAATCAGCAAATTCCAAGTGGATATCCTGCTGATGAAGGGAGAGAGCGTGTGATGTTAAGGTTTTGACAGCTGTCCAAACTTAGGCTTTTAAAGCTGTCCAAACTTAGGCTTAAAACTATGTCAAATAGTAGCTGATTCCATTCTGGTATCTGGTATCACAAAGTTACCTAAAGCCTTCCTGTAAGACCAAAGGATTTGACAAAGAGGAGTGTGGCTTATAACACTTCTTGCAGTGTATCTTAGACAACAGAAAAACAACACACAATACTAACATTTCTACCACACTAACACACATAATGAAGAAGCTCCTCATTTAATATTGCAGTTACATCACTGTATGATAGGATTCACGCCGATTATATATTTCTCATTACTTTGATTTTCCCCATTAGCTCATTAGAGTTTATGAAAATTGTTTGTCATTTTATTTGGAAACCACAAAGATCCTGTGATCGATACTCAAATTCTCGTGACCTGGAATTCTCGTTTCAACCACGAATGCTCTGTGGTTATAATTCCCTCCTTCTTGCTCCTGATACTATACACTCACCTAAAGGATTATTAGAAACACCTGTTCAATTTCTCCTTAATGTAATTATCTAATCAACCAATCACATGGCAGTTGCTTCAATGCATTTAGGGGTGTGGTCCTCGTCAAGACAATCTGCTGAACTCCAAACTGAATGTCAGAATGGGAAAAAAAAAGGTGATTTAGGCAATTTTAAGCGTGGCGTGGTTGTTGGTGCCAGACGGGCCGGTCTGAGTATTTCACAATCTGCTCAGTTACTGGGATTTTCACGCACAACCATTTCTAGGGTTTACAAAGAATGGTGTGAAAAGGGAAAAACATCCAATCCTGTGGGCGAAAATGCCTTGTTGATGTTAGAGGTCAGAGGAGAATGGGCCAAGTGATTCAAGCTGATAGAAGAGCAACGTTGACTGAAATAACCACTCGTTACAACCGAGGAATGCAGCAAAGCATTTGTGAAGCCACAACACGCACAACCTTGCAGCGGATGGGCTACAACAGCAGAAGACCCCACCGGGTACCACTCATCTCCACTACAAATAGGAAAAAGAGGCTACAATTTGCACGAGATCACCAAAACTGGACAGTTGAAGACTGGAAAAATGTTGCCTGGTCCGATTTCTGTTGAGACATTCAAATGGTGGAGTCAGAATTTGGGGTAAACAGAATGAGAACATGGATCCATCATGCCTTGTTACCACTGTGCAGGTGGTGGTGGTGGTGTAATGGTGTGGGGGATATTTTCTTGGCACACTTTAGGTCCCTTAGTGCCAATTGGGCATCGTTTAAATGCCACGGGCTACCTGAACATTGTTTCTGACCATGTCCGTCCCTTCATGACCACCATGTACCCATCCTCTGATGTCTACTTCCAGCAGGATAATGCACCATGTCATAAAGCTCCAATCATTTGAAATTGGTTTCTTGAACATGCCAATGAGTTCACTTTACTAGAATGGCCCCCACAGTCACCAGATCTCAACCCGATAGAGCATCTTTGGGATGTGGTGGAACGGGAGCTTCGTGCCCTGGATGTGCATCCCACAAATCTCCATCGACTGCAAGATGCTCCGATCAATATGGGCCAACATTTCTAAAGAATGCTTTCAGCACCTTGTTGAATCAATGCCACGTAGAATTAAGGCAGTTCTGAAGGCAAAAGGGGGTCAAACACTGTGTTAGTATGGTGTTCCTAATAATCCTTCAGGTGAGTGTATATACCTTCTCAAAGCTCCAGTGACACTAAAGAGGCTCTAAAGGCAAGTCTTCTGTCTAAAACCTTCTTAATTCAATCACATAGAAACATTAGATTTCAGATGGCCGCTCTGATCCTGTTGGGCCACCGTAGCCCTGTTGACTGCTCGACATGTTAGTATGTATAGTACTATATATAGTTTGGTTTGTACCTAGTTCGGTCTAGTCTATTCCAGGTTTAGTTTTGGATTTAGTATCACTTAAGTTCTAATTTGTATAGTTTGTGTAAATGCAGCCAATGAAAAAAATGCTTATATTAGATTTTTTTTGTGTTTTCCATCACAGATGGCAGGAGGTGACCAAGGTACATGAAAGTTAATGTTCATACAACATATTTGTTTGGCATAATTTATTTCTGATGAAGGTTGTGCTGACGGCTGGACTAAGTTTGGCTCTCGCTGTTTCAAATTCTTTAATGAGAAAAAGACCTGGCTGGATGCAGAGAAAAAAGACTAATAACCAGCCATAATGATAATAATAAACATAATAGGAGAAACAGGTTCATAGTAATAATGACAAATATTGCTGATCGGCCCTCACCCGCTGCCACCCAGAGCACTCGTAGAGGGCACCACTTTTTTTTGTCTTTTTTTTTTTTTTTTTCAGCTGGATGTTTCATCTTTCATCCAGTTGGGGGAGCCAGTGCACGATTTTGAAAATGTGCCCACGTTGTAGGTTGTGCAAGTTTGTAGGTTTTTTATGTTTATACATAAAAATGTGTCAGAATTTGATGTCTCAGCAGGATTATATTATGACATATGTCACATGATTAATCAAAGATGGCAGACGATTATAAGGGGGCGTGGTCACAATATATATATTTTTGTTTTTGTTGTCATGATGCTGTGTACTGAATTTGGTTTGGCGATGCTTAAGTTTTTGTTGGGACGTCTTTGAGGCAATAGCAGATATTTGGCTTGTTGCCATGGCAACATGATAGGAGACGAGGTGTGGCCATCATGGACTTTTTTGATCAAGAACATGTCACAAATATGCATACCAAATGACAATGAAGAAACATTTTACTGTGCCATACAAATTCCCTAGAGTTCGCTATCGTGCCCATTTTAGTTTTTCTTACATCAGTCGGCTCAGGGCCGGAGAGTCCACCAACAATTAAAGTTTGCGTGAAATCCAGCCAGCCACAAAAACAAACACGAAATACAGCACAGATCAGTATTTTAAAAAGCTTTTAACAACTTTTATTGTGCAACTTGTGACAATGATGCAAGATGATTCTGACGATGCCAGGACAAAGATCCTTGGACGAGTTTGTTAAAGGCCCTTTATTCCACAAACTGGACTTTTGTGACGTTTCATGTTATAATGTTGTGACCTCATCAGAAACATACTCAGGCTTGTGTTTTGTTTCATTCACACATCTGCAAAGCTCAAAATGAGTTGTTCCACCTAGTGGTAGTTTTCAAGTTAACAGCTCCTTTTACCTTTATTTCAGCGGAGACTGACTCTGTTATTCCAGGACTGAAATCATCCAGATGATTCTAGTGATGGTGTGTGGAGTTTAAAAACACAGTGTATTACCACATGATGACATCACAAGGTGGAACAGAGTGTTTTCAGTTTGAGAAAATAACTTGTGAACAACATGTGTGAATGAAATAAAACACAACTCAAGGTATATTTTGATGAGAAATAACATTATAACAGATCAGAAAATAGTGTGGCATGGGCCCTTTAGTGCAGTACAGGGACAGGAGAGGATTCTATAGGGACTGCGCTATTTTTTTTTTTTTTTTTTTTTTTGCATCAAAGTGCAAGTGTTGCATCAAAAATGAATTAAAATTTGCAACCTATTGTGAGATTTGGTGATTTTACCATTAGAGTAACATTGAGAGTTTCTGTCATTGCTACGGCTCTGCCACAAAAAGCATTTCATCCTGATCAAAAAGTATTTTGTGCAAAAGTTTGAGAAACTAAATTATTTTCTCCCCATATTAAATTTTATTTCAATTTATAGGGGGTGCTAATGCTATTTTTTTTCCACATTAAATAGCTTTAGGGCATGAAGTCTAACAACTGACTGACATGACACTGTAATCAGACTTCATATGTGCACGGCAGAAATTTCAAACAATTCTAAATTTCAATTTAATTCAATTTTTTTTTTTTTTTTTTCATCATCACACAGAGACCATACAACTTGTGGCAAGGATTTGTATAACTTTTGATGTCCTACCCCTTGAGATAATTCTTACCAAATGTGAGTGTGTTCTGGGGAACAGGAGTTTTTTAAATGACATTTACCCAAGGGCTTAGCAAATTTGAATCCAATATGGCTGACGTGTGGCTGAGAGGAGGTGTTGCTGTAATAATATTTTCTTGGCTTGTCATGATCTACTACTGTGTCAGATTTCATGATTCTACTTAAGATTTTTTTTTTTTTTTTTTTTTGGTGCCTTTCCGATCTAGTAATGATTTTTGTTGTTGTTGTTGTTTTCAGGAAATGCCAGAAATTAGTCGCGGGGAAGCCTAATAACTTTTTATTCCATAGAAAAGCTGCCACACTCTTGGTGCAAACCTGGCCTCCATCCACAGCTTGGAGGAGCACAACTTCCTCCTGGACATGATCAAAAAGTCCACGGGGCGAACACTCCCGTCTGGCACGGTGCCACTGATGCTGTGGAGGTAAAGGTCCTGGTCACATCCACGTCCACACAATCATCAGACTCGTCCTGTTTTAAACGTGTGTTTTTCCACAGGAGGAGAGGTGGTTCTGGGGCGATGGATCTCCCTGGGACTTCAGCAACTGGTACCAAACACAGCCGGACACATCTCCATTCCTCTATCCTGCTCTCTCTTCTTAAAGACTTGAGATGATTGAATACTTAACAACTGAATGAATACTTCCAAGACACTATACAACAGATTTCCAAAGCTTGTGGCCCTCACCAAAATGTATGGAAGAGGCCCTCAAGTAGATGCCCCACACATGCCAGGTCAGTCTACACCATGCTCAAAGCTCAACATTATTCTGACAAAAATGAACCATCAAACATAATGTTAATATAGTCAAAACTTATCAAATAAGTTTTAATAAATCAAACTTAGACAAAATCATTATGAAACTGCCGTCTGAATTGACTTTAAATGTCTACAGTCTACATGAGGGGTCCCTCGGGGGTCAGCTGTATATATACCTCCCAATTAATTTAATAAATATCAGAAATAGCCGTTTCACACTAAATAATATCAAGTGTGAAGTAGATACACTGGGCTGAAAATAAATAGGCCAAACACGAGGGAGGCATTTTTGTGTCAGTTTAAGCATTCATTTAACAAAATAAGGGCATTGTCATGTGTTTTTATTAGTTTAATGACGACTATTGTGTAATTTAGACGAGTTTTGGCCCTTGTTTTATTTTGGCTGCTAAGTAAAAGTTGAAATGAGCTCTACATGTCACATCTGCCGCCCATGTCCAACCAAGAAATAAAATCATAAACTAGACCAAACCTGTCAATGTGTTATTACCACATGACAAAGGAGCTGTTAACTTCAAAACTACCACTTCATGACATCACAAGGTGGACCAAAGCATTCTGAGCTTTGAAGATGTAGACAGACTTAGTAAGAATAAAGATTAATACAAATACAGAATATAAAGTTACTCAAACATGTGAATGAAACAAAACACACCTCCAGGTCTGTTTTGAGGAGATAACATTATGCCATGGCTTAAAGCTCAGTTCATTTTGTGTAGTATCGGCCCTTTAAAGCCCGGCGCTGTGTAATTATGTTGCCATGCCTCTTTGTCGATGTCTGTTCTCATCAGATCTCCAGCACCGCTCAGTGGGTTGGGCCTGGTTGAAGGGAGACACTGTTATGTGACAAGTTTGACACATTTCTCTCTGAAAACAGGGATTTTATGGAACGATACTCCGTGCTCCCGCCTTCTGAACTATGTATGCGCCAAAGATTCTGAAGCCATTATCTTTAAGTGCACCCAACAAGAGTGACCCCCACGTCTGTGACCAGCTCAGTGGACACATCTCCTCTGTAATGAAGCTGAGCGCTCACACGGAGCTTTTGCTTTTCTTTGTCATTAAAGTTTGTTTCTGAGCATCAGCCTAGTGTTATGTCTCACTTAAAGAGGCGCTGTGCAACTTTTCAGGTGGCAGACCCTCCATCAGAAAAGGTATATAGTGCACCTTTAAAGAGAATAAAAGATAAATAAATAACACATTTGAATTTTGAGCAGTTTTAAGTCAAGATCTGGAAGTTGTAAGGTCCATCGTTTTTATACAAATTTTAGCCACTTTCCGGGTTTAGTCTCACGTTCAGTTTTCAGCCCGGCTTTACTCCGGTTAGTCCTAATTTTAGACCTGCTTTAAAGCTTGATCTAGTCCTGATTTAGTATTTAGATCCTGTTGGGGTATTGTTACTGTTCTTGATGAGACCTACAAATGTATCTGAATTTTGGTGTAATCCTGGTTTAGTCACATTCAGAGTAAATATGTAACGACAAAATGTGACAAAACCACAAACTGCACATAAATGATGTGGTCACAAGGGAAATGTGCATCACTTTGAATTAGGACAGTCTCAGTTTAATGGAAATGTAATGGGAGCAAATGCAGATTAATCATGCTGCTTTTTTCACCTGATACATTTAAAAACTAAAGAAAAAAATATAAAATGGATTTAAACAGCACTTTTCCAGGAGCCTGTGATCAATCTGAGCGTCCATGGTCCTGTTTATTAGTTTGAATTTCAACAAAAAGGTGAGAGTGATTAACTGAAAAACTGTTGGCTAATGCTAGAGACGCTTGTGACAGTAACATGTAACTGTGAGAGAGACTTGTTTAACAGCACAAATCAGATCACCTGTTATAGTTTCAGCTAAATCACTTCTTTGTGGTCAGATTGTGTAAAAACAAAGATCAGATTAAAGTCTAACTTGAGCATCAGACAGAGCAGTGCCTCAAATTAGCTTCATCTACACAATGATGATGAAATCAGCTGTCAGTGTCCTTTTTAAAATATACACTGACACTGACACGCAGTGATTCAGATGGAAACATGGAGGATTCAGCTTCAGGACAAATTCAGACTGAGCTGAACATGACGAGGCTGAAGAGCAGAGGGGCATCGCTAAAGGTTACACACAGATTATGTGGAATCAAATTAACATTTAGCTCTCAATGAAAATGAATGGATAATAGCTCCTAAAACTGATCAGGCTGGGGCCTGGGTTTTGGATGGAGGAGAGGAGGAAGAGGAGGATGAGGAGGAGAGACGCCAGGACAGGCCACACTAAGAACTGCAATTCAACAATTTGATTTCAAGGCCTGGTTTTGACTTTCTCAAATGTTGCAGACAATCAGGAAGCAAGTGAGCTCATATTTAAACAGGCTTATTATTGTAGTGTGCTGGTCTGTCCCGCAGGAGGGAGGCGGCTCTGGAGCCATGGATCTCAACAACAACACTGCCTCATGATGAACTCAGGCATAAATCACAAACATATTTGCTCACAAAGATACTGAAGTAGGTCTAGTAATTCATAAAAAGGGGCATATTTAATTTGAATTTTATCGTGGTGTTCCCTCATCGTTAGTGTACTCAGAGTATAGTATACTTCTCCTCAGGGATATTTGTCCTCTACAGTGACAACAAGCTTGAATATTCATTTTGAGTGTGATGGTACATGTTTGAGGCGCTGGGGGAAACAGCCAATACACAATAGGGCAATAACGACCCATGATGGTGTTAGCGAGTGAACAAGGGCCGTTTCACTCTGAAACTCCTCCCTCTGGGGCTGGACTTAGTTAAATCAGAGAAGGATAAATCCCAGTGTCTCAACCCAGTTCCATCAAATTGAAAATGGCCTCTGGATGGGAGCTGAATGAGGGATTACACGGTTATGTTTATGATGAGGGGAGAATGATATAACATGGCTAACATTTTAAAGAAAATCTCTCTTTGTATGATATGTGTTCTTTAAAACATAATATATCTGCTTTTTCTACTCCAAGCCACAGTGCATGTCTGTGCTGTACTGACTCTAGCTCTTCTTTCTAAACCACACTTGTTCACTGTCTTTCTTTTCCCTCAATTACCTCCTCCTCTCTGCAGTCTCTCTTCAGTCTGGGTGTATTTTAATCCGTCTCCGTCGCGCCTCACTTATTGTCTAGGTACGTTCCCTCGTGGTGCTGACAGACACTGACCCTGCCCCAATTTCCTACGTACTCACCCAGAAAAACTCCACTCCGAGAGGCAGAGGAACGCACCGGAGTCAGCCCACGAATGGAAATGTCCCTCCCCAGTGACGGCTCACCGAAGTCGGGGGCATCGCGGCAGTCGGTCCAGCGGATACTAATGATCCAGGGATGCTAGCGGTGCGGCGCGCTAGTCGACCCCTCCTATGTGGGTCACCAAAGAATAGGTTCTGTCTCCACTCTCCTCCACCTGGAAGTGACGAGACGTGTCCTCCTTTCCCTGACATATCTCTCTGTTTTAGAGTGAATGTCCAAAGCCGAGATGAGATAAGATAAGAAGGCCTGTATTTGTCCAACAATGGGGGAATTTCAGTAGGAGAAGTGGTAGGACATGAATGAGAAAAAAAAAAAAATCGAATATATTCAAGATACGACCAGGATATGATAGTAGGACAGATTAAATGTTTGACTTAAATATCAAGAATAGTCTATACTGAAAATGTGCAGACTTGCAGACAAATGCAACCATGTTACTGCATCATCTACTAGTCTATTTGAGATCGATTCATGAGTGTTTGAGTCTTTCAGGAAGTCATTGCTCTGAAAATTCCAGTTTTCCAGTCCCCCTCATACACACCTACTGCCACATGTACTTCTGCTCTCTGTTTTCTTTTGTTTTATCTGAATTTGGTTACTTGATGTTGCTGTTTTTTTACTCTTGTTAAAGGTACACTATGTAATTTTTCTATTTGACGGTGCACCATCCACTTGTATCCATGGAGATGTTATTGCTTTATCTGAAATGTTCCAGGTATAACATCAAACATTATCTACCTTTCATTTATTGAATTACTGGTGTTTTTATTGCTCAAAAATCCATGCATTATTACTGTGAGGGTGTTCGCCTCTCCACAGATCTGACCTTTAAGCATATGAGGATAGATATGTTTAATGCCATATCGTGGAACAGTACAGGCGAAGTTCTTGCCTTTCCACCAGAAAAGTTAGTTAGTCCAGACGAGGGCTTGTTCTTGCAGACGTCTTAAAGTCCACAGAGTCCACTGAGGCTGTAAGTGTTGCTTGTCTTGACGCACTTAGTCACTTCTGCTCTGACAGTTACTTTAGCGTTTTTTACATAAAATGACTAATCACCTGTTCTGCTCTTGTGGACAATTTTAATTTAACAACCTCAAGAGCTTCATGGCCTCAAACCACAGTAAATCATGTCAAAGAGGAGGATCGGGCTTTCCAACACGCTGGCTTCATGTGGCCAGAGCTGAGCGAGACGTCGAGTGTGTTTTAGCTCATTTTAATATTAGTGCCTGATTTTTACTGTCTTAAAAACACGAAAAACACAACTAGTTCATCTTAAACAGTTTGCAGTGGTCCAAAGTTATTCCTCATTTACCTTATGCGTTCCGAGCGCCCGACTTATTCACCATGAGGAGCTTTGCCATCACAGTCATGCTAACAACAACTATTATGCTAACAGTGGCCTTCCTGATTCTCGGACAGTGCACAGCAGACTTATTTTGACCCAGTACGTCTGGACTGGGGTAGGACACATTTTTTGCTCAGATACACTTGATCATTTAAATGACAGTGACGTCATTGTGCATAAACACGGGTTTCACATGAAAATAATAAGAATTGTTGCATCGCGATTAACAATTAAAAACTAAAAGCTGAAACCTTCATACATTTGTGCGGGGCTGTTGTACTAAACTTAATTAGCTTTAGCTGACTGAAGCCAGTGAAGCGCACGCAGTGAAAACATATTGATCAATGTGTCTTTAAATATTGAACAGGTCAAGGCTGTTTAAGGAACGCTAAACACGCTAAATGCTACGTGTGCTAATGGACATGTCAGACACACTGTGCTAACCGAGAGCTGTGCTAATGATCGCACTATATCTTAACGGCTAATTAGCTTACACGTTACTTTAGCTCTGTTAGCTTAGCCTAATGTAAACAATAATTTAAATCCTCCACTTGCATGCTAATGTAATGAGAAAGACGCTAACAGGGTTTGTTAATATGCACTGCACTAGCCAATGTACGCTAATGTGTCCCGCGCCGATAAAAGGAGACCAGGACCAGACATAAACCTTTTCAAATCAATAAACTTCACTCAAAATAAGCACTTTGCGGCTAAAGAATGTTCCTGTTAGGTTTAGCTTAGCCTTATTCTCCACACAAAAAGAACACAATATACAAAGATTCAAGGTTCATCTGAGGAGACTTTCTTTGCTACACAGTATTTCTGAAAATACTAATTATTTTAAAGGATTCTATTCAAGTTTATCTTCTCTTATGTCCCACTTCAAAGTCCGCTCTGGTTCTGGAAGGACATTTTTCTTTCATTTTTCCCATAGACTTTTCAAAAAATCCAAATGTCCTGAGTTTGAAGTTGTGCCAGAGGCTAATCAGCTGTGTGCGAGCTAATGTCTATAACACAACTGTTTTAAGCAACTTTGGTTTGTAAAGTTTCAGAAACGGTTTTTACATAAGATTACCACCAGCAGTCTGATCAGAACTGAAGAAGCGGCTCGGACGAGCAGTGAAACGTCTTCACTCCACAACGATTTGTCAAGTTGACAGATTTGAACTTCGTCTTTTGCTGTGGATCAGACCTGGACGACTGAGGGTTTACACAGATAAGATTATCGCTGTTATTATTTAATAAGGATTATTTTGTGCATCATTACCACAGAGCTGATTAGGCCTGAGCTTTCAAACTGTATATATATTTATTTTACTTATGTATTTATTTTTTGGACAGTCTGGAGCGGTGTCGTTCCTTGAATAGCCCTGTGATAATGTGTCATTGAAAATCATGGGTAATATTTCCCCAGCAGGACCCGTAGTTTTGTATGATTGTCTTGTGCTTAATGCAGCAGGCTGCACTGGCCTCACTACATCACGGTAAATATTTATTTATTTATATTTACACAATATGAGCTTCTGTCGGGGTTTGAATACGTGAACATCTGAAACCTGAGCCAGTTCTAATATTATGTCTGTTTTAAATCCCGCACACGTGTGTGGCCTGGAAGTAGCATTATGTCGTCTTAATAATTACAGAGGCAGTTTCATTTAAATAATGTTATTGGTCAATAAAAGGCCCACACCTGCTCTCTGTGCTGACCAACCTGAGCACAGCTGGACGTTATTACCTCACACAGAGCTACTGCTGCAGAGGGAGGAGGTCAGGCTCCTCTATGGATTTGATTCTGTAGTAGTAGTAGTAGTAGTAGTAGTAGTAGTAGTAGTAGTAGTAGTAGTAGTAGCAGTAGTAATTTACAATATTACTTGAATTTGATAGAGGGCTTCTGGAAGAGGGTCAGCCACTTGCTGACTTCATAGAGATGATATTGCTTTGCCTGAAATGTTCCACAATACGGCATTAACCCTATCTACCTCCAGGGAGACACTCAGATGACATCAGTGGGGTAAGTTACAGGTCAGATCTGTGGAGAGTCAAGCCCACTCACAGTAAGAGTGTATACTTTTTGAGGTACTATGACACAAAAAAAGAGCCAAACTAAATCATATGTGAAGGAGCCAGAAACACACATGTCATGTCATACGGTTACATAAAGCTCCAGTCACTTTGGACTCACAGAGGGAAGAGGAAATTGTACTTGAATAAAAGTACTGTAACACTGTACTATTACTCGAGTAAGAGTACTATAACATTTTACTGTTACTCATTTAACAGTACTGTCACACTGTAGTATATATAATAATCAAGAAAGAGTAAACATATGGTGTCTGAAAACTACTCTGAGAAGTAGAAAAGTATTTAAAAGTTTCTCAAATATATCTAAAGTAAGTCGTAATCACCTGTTGAGCCAATAGAATACAGTCTCCTCGTTGTTTACTCGTTGCATTGTCATTAGCATGGATGCCCTGTGTCTCATGAAGCATCACATTCTTCTTCTGTGTTAGCGCTCCCATCCATTTACATATAACTCCGCTGCGTTAGCAACCGCCGCTAATTTACCAGCGAACCTCTCCATCTCTATGTGTCCCTTATTAAATATCACTACAGCTGCGTTAGCTTTGTGTGTTTCCATAGCAACCCTAGAGTGTGCAAATAGAAGCTACAGTAATTAGCATGTCGTCTTGTTTGCACCTTTGTTGTTATTCCCGATTTTATGCATTTGCACACAGACAGTGAAAAGTTAGCTAACAACTTGTATGGGAGAAAGATTGCAGAAGTTTCTGATCAGTAAATGGTAACAGGTGAGTATAATTGGTGTGGAAAGCCATCTGCTGTGATCAGACTTTATTTTTAGGCTATTCAGGTCTTGCTGCAGCTTGTTGTGTTAATTTAATATTTCAAAGTTTTACAAGAGACTTTGTGATGTGGTGAAGTGAATTACCCTGATAATGTGCACCTGTTTCTCTGGTGCTGATAGAAGAACATGTGCTCAGAGTTAATGCGGACTGATTTATTTCATCAATAGACTAGACATTATCTGACGTGTTTCAAGGGGCTTATAAACTGTTTAGTATGGACTGTGTTGGCTACAAACCACAGACTATATGAAGAAGTGGAGTAAGTGAGTGTGACGTCATCCACAGTGTTCAGCTCCAGTCAGATGAAGCTCATCGAGGCTGGAGAATTTGGAGACAAGTTCCATATTTGGAACTCTGACCGTGAGTATCATAGCAACCAAGGAGCCAATCCAGAGCAAGGTAACGCCCCTTCCTGCCCGCATTCTCATCCCAGCTGCTTCACACTTGGCTGCAAACCGCCCCAGCGCTGCAGGTCCTGGCTCGATGAAGCATCAGGACAACATCATCCGCAAACAGCAGAGATGAGATCCTGTGGTTCTCTAACTGGACCCCCCCTGGCCCCTGGCTGAACCTAGGGGCTGTGCTACCTCCATGGAGATGTTAGTGCTTTGCCTGGAATGTTCCACAGTATGGCATTTTTTCTCATATAAGAAATAACATCACCATGGAGACAAGCAGGCAGCAGACCCTCCACCAGAAACGTTACATAGTGCACCTTTAAATAAGGATAAAGATGTAATTCAGTTGTTCTAATGCGTTGCTTCTCACTGCATTATACCCACTAGAAACAATACTGACATTTCAAACTCAATTCTGATACTAAGGAATAAACTGGATACTGATTCTGATTCCACAATAATACAAACACTTTCTCTTTCTTTAGACAATAAACTGTGATGTTCCACATTAATGTTGTTCTTTGTGTTGTTCCATGTGTGTTATATGTGTGTGTTCCTCAGTGTGTGTTATGTGTGTGTGATCCTCAGTGTGTGTTATATGTGTGTGATCCTCAGTGTGTGTTATATGTGTGTGTTCCTCAGTGTGTGTGTTATATGTGTGTGTGATCCTCAGTGTGTGTTATGTGTGTGTGTGATCCTCAGTGTGTGTTATGTGTGTGTGATCCTCAGTGTGTGTTATATGTGTGTGATCCTCAGTGTGTGTTATGTGTGTGTGATCCTCAGTGTGTGTTATATGTGTGTGCTCCTCAGTGTGTGTTATGTGTGTGTGATCCTCAGTGTGTGTTATGTGTGTGTGATCCTCAGTGTGTGTTATATGTGTGTGATCCTCAGTGTGTGTTATGTGTGTGTGATCCTCAGTGTGTGTTATATGTGTGTGATCCTCAGTGTGTGTTATGTGTGTGTGATCCTCAGTGTGCAGGAGGGTCATAGTGTCCCTGGTGTTATACTTGTCTATGTTATACTTCTATACTTGTCCTGTCAGTGTAACTTTTTGAGTATTGATACCTGCTCAAATGAGTATCTAGTTTCAATACTAGTTTCAGTATTGATTAATATCAGATTTTCAATACTTTTGACAGCCCTAGTACATTTCCAACATAATAATTTAAACCTGTCTTTTCAGAGTGGTTCATATTATATTTTCTTGAGTAGATAAATACAGCCAAGACTAAACTTTGCCTTAAGTTCTCATAGAAGCTAACCGCTGCTAAGCATGTCTGTACTGCACCGTGTCGTCAACAGAACATTCTGTTCAAAATACCATTTACGTACAAGGCGCTCCCTTAGAGATAAGGTGAGGAGCTCAGTCACACGGGAGGAGCTCAGAGTAGAGCCGCTGCTCCTCCAAGTCGAGAGGAGTCAGTTGAGGTGGCTTAGGCATCTATTCCGGATGCCTCCTGCACACCTCCCTAGGGAGGTGTTGCGGGCACGTCCTACCAGCCCCGGGGAAGACCCAAGACACACTGGATGGACTATGTCTCTCGACTGGCCTAGGAACGCCTTGGAATCCTCCCAGAAGAGCTGGAGGAAGTGTGTGTGGAGAGGGAAGTCTGGGCCTCCCTGCTGAAACTGCTGCCTCCGCGACCCGGCCCCAGATAAAGCGGAAGAAAATGGATGGATGGTACAAGGAATGTGTTTTTCTGACTCTTTAAATCTTTATTTAACTAAATAAAGGTGTCATCAGAACAATTGTGCAACTTAGACAAGCTTTGGCCCTTGTTGGTTTCTAGGTAACAGTAAAAGAGGGGCTGTTGTACTTCTATGGGGTATTAAAGAGGCGGTATTTTACTTCTATGGGGTATTAAAGAGGAGGTATTTACTTCTGTGGTGTATTAAAGAGGAGGTATTTACTTCTGTGGTGTATTAAAGAGGAGGTATTTACTTCTATGGGGTATGCACACATATGCACACATAACATAATAACATCTTTAGATCACCATGTTACTTTTTATTATTTTGAAAATGCTACATATAATTTTGTTTTTGGATGCTCTGAGAACCCTCCTTTTGCTCCCCGTACTAAGTCACTCCCCCTTCAGAGCGCTATCACATTAGATCAGTGTGCATCCCACTAATGAAACTAGAGCACATCGATTTTGCACAATACCTCGTCTTCAGAGCATTACCTCCACATATGTCATATCTGCTGCTTGTGTCTACTTTATATTTATAAATGTTTACCTCATACACTATTTAAAAATGTTTTAAAACCAAGTCAAGGTTTTAGTAAAATCTGCAGCATAATCATGTCAGCTGTGTTTTAGTGAATGTCACATGCTCTTTAAAATCCAGTCTAGAGATTAAACACCATGGAACATTTTGCCTGTTTGAAGTTGTTTTTTCACTTGTGGGGATGTGAAGCTTCTACTTAAGACAGAAAAAAAAACGCTCAGTAGCTTCTTCCATTAGCGGCAAAACGTCTGACAATTAATAGTCTCCCAAATCCAACAAGTGAAAGGACTGCACCAGAGTAGCATTCAGACAAATGACAGAGAGAGGCCCGAGAGCAGAGAGAGCAGAGAGAGGCCTGAGAGCAGAGAGAGCAGAGAGAGGCCCGAGAGAGGCCCGAGAGCAGAGAGCAGAGAGAAGCCCGAGAGAGACCTGAGAACAGAGAGAGCAGAGAGAGGCCCGAGAGAGAGCAGAGAGAGCCCGAGAGAGAGAGAGAGGCCTGAGAGCAGAGCCCGAGAGGCCTGAGAGCAGAGAGAGAGAGCCCGAGAGCAGAGAGAGCAGAGAGAGAGAGGCCCGAGAGAGGCCCGAGAGAGGCAGAGAGAGAGCCGAGAGAGCCCGAGAGAGGCAGAGCAGAGGAGAGCAGAGAGAGGCCTGAGAACAGAGAAAGCGAGAGAGGCCCAAGAGCAGAGAGAGCAGAGAGAGGCCCGAGAGAGGCCCGAGAGCAGAGAGAGCAGGGAGTGGCCCAAGAGAGGCCCGAGACCAGGAGAGCAGGGAGTGGCCCAAGAGAGGCCCCAGAACAGAGAGAGCAGAGAGAGGCCCGAGAGCAGAGAGCAGAGAGCCCTAAGAGAGCAGAGAGAGAGCCCGAGAGCAGAGAGAGCAGGAGAGAGGAGAGAGAGAGAGTCTTGAGAACAGAGAGAACAGAGAGAGACCCGAGAGCAGAGAGAGACCCGAGAGCAGAGAGAGCAGAGAGAGACCCGAGAGCAGAGAGACAGCGGCCTTTAGAGGAGACATATTCTGCACGATGGACTTTTCAGAGCTTTAAACATGTTCTATATGTTTCTTCTCACTGAGCATCTGAAGTTGTGTTTGGAGTGATTCATATTTGAGGATCTTTATTCTCCTGTGTTTAAGACGTCATTGCTCCGATCTAACCCAGTTTTCACTTCCACCGACACACGCCCACCGATCTGGAGAAGGATTTGGCAGTGTCACATAAGGATTTTGACACAAATGAAAAAAAAAAAAAGTTTGCCATCATGACGTGCAGCTAGCCATACAAGGTGCACCTCCTGATGACGAGATTCACCACTGACCAGACTCACATCTTTGTACGGTATTAAAAATGTTCTTTAAGTGTCTTTATGAACTGATTTTGACAACATCAAAAGGAATCGGAGAAACTGAGGATGAAAGTCTAATAGCGCATGGCAACTACAACAAAATCAGGCGGTTCCACAGGACGAGGAGGAGGAGGAGGAGGAGGAGGAGGAGGGTTGGACTTCAGAGCGCGAGGAGTCAACCAGAGGAGCTAAAGATTTAAGGACAGGGGCGGAGAGGTCGTGTGGGCGAGTTAACGTTCATGAAGACATCAGAATAAGGTTAAGAAGCTGTGGTCAGGCGCAGGGCATAAATAAGGGACTGCAGCGGAGGAGAGGAGAGAGGGATGAGAGAGAAGGAGAGGGAGAAATATGCACTCAGCTAAAGCTTAAGGTCAGATGCTGAGTATATCTGCTATGCCGGCGTGAACTGTAAGGACTTCACATTT
Organism: Periophthalmus modestus; assembly: GCA_019594935.1. Lineage (NCBI taxonomy): Eukaryota > Metazoa > Chordata > Actinopteri > Gobiiformes > Gobiidae > Periophthalmus > Periophthalmus modestus. The sequence continues at coordinate 19,044,322 of JAIEZT010000021.1, read as the reverse complement.
AGCATTTCATTTTAAAGGTGCACGATGTAACTTTTCTGCTGGAGGGTCTGCCACCTGCTTGTATCCATGGAGATGATATCACATTGCCTAGAAAGTTCCACAGTATGGCAGTATGGAATTGTCGTGTGGGAGCATGGGTGATGTACGCTTGTGGGCGGGGCTTTGGACACGCTCATACTTCTACCCATAAGGAGGGTTCGAATGGGACGCAGGAAAGATCACTAGATTACTCAAAGATGCATGGATGACAAGCTCTTCAGACATGTTTTTGATGAGAGAACAATGTTATAACATGGTAGAAAAAAAATTAAAAGCTATTTTGCACAAAACCCTGTCTTTAATAAACATATATTCTTGTGGTGCGTGGGGTCGCCTCTCCGCAGATCTGAACTGTAACTTGGCCTGGTGGTGTAAACTGCTTGTCTCCACAGAGATACTGAGGTTGAACATGAGTGAATAACATTCCAGTCAAAGCAAAAACAACATAAACTCAGCCCATCTCCAGACAAGTTACGTACTGCACCTTTAATGATAGTGTCTTGCTCAAGGACACATGGGAAACAAAACTTTTAAAGATTCTATATTACACAAAATAGCTTTTTGTAAACTTTAAGCCATGTTACCTCAAAAACATACAGTTTGTTTCATTCACATGTTTGAGTAACACTTTATTATTAGTCTGTAACATCTCTAAAGCTCAAAATGTGACATTCCACCTTGTGATGTCATGAAGTGGTAGTTTTCATGTTAACAGCTCCTTTTACCTTTAGTTCAGTAGAGATGGTCAATTCCAACACTTAAATCATCCAAATGATTCTAGCAAAGGTGTGTGGAGTTTACAAACACAGTGGAGCACTTCCTGTATTACCACATGATGACATCACAAGGTGGAACAGAGTGTTTTCAGTTTGAGAGAAGAACTCAGCCTAAATCTGCTGAGTTTGTGTTTTAAACACGTGAGAATGAAACAAAACACCGCTCCAGGTCTGTTTGTGACGAGGAAACGACATTAGGACAGATCAGAAACAGCACATTTAAGAGGCTTTTTAAGAAGTTGTATTGTTATTTTTTCTTTTGGATTTCTGACAATTTTATTTTATTTTTTTCATTTAAAATAGGGACATCACAGAATCTAAAATGATCCGTTGTCATTTAGTCTGATAAACAGAAGCTAAATGTTTGCCAGACCGTTTAGTATCACAGTTCTGATGTGCTCTCTCTCCTCGGCCTCGTCCTCTGTGGCTTCACTACATCCGTGGATCAAACGTGAGAGAAACCGGGCGTCCATTTTGTGTCCCATCTGTGTCTGTGACCCCTGTTTGACCTCTCTCACCACCACATCATGTGCATCATTGGGCACGCTATGGTCCAGGTCAGCAGCGACAACAAGCAGCCTGCGGGGGAGCCAGAGAGCCACAGGGACTCCTTTCATTTGATTTAAGCACATCTGAGCGGTGCAGCTCTGTTCTGCTGCTTTCTGTGTGAAAACTGTGACACGAGAGAGAGCAGAGGAAGAGAAGAGTGTGGCCCAAGAGCACAACAACAATATACACTTGAGCAAAATGCAGCAACTCTGCAGCATGTCGTCTAGTGAGTCTTTCTATTGTTTCACTGCTTGTCACTTAATGGGCCTATCTGCTTGTCATAATTTATCTTAATAATTTACTATTATTTTCCAGATTTGCTCTGATCATTTCAGCATTAAACCAGTACTTTAAATTTGCAGCTGTTGTTTTAGCCTCATTTATTTGTCCATTTTCTCTGCCCAGCGGCTCCGGGCTGGTGTCACGGGGGAGTTTACACGTCTTCATGTCGTCAACACACGATGCCAAAGTGCAGGGCTCGTTGTGTTTGACACTGAAAACCATTATAGTCGTCAATATGTCACTGTGTGTTTCACTCTGAGCTCAAAGCATCATGGGAGTCACATGCTTTCTTTGTTAATGAAGTGTTTACAGGTTTGGCCCACTGATGCTAAATGAAAGTGACTGGTAAACACATCTCATCGGATTCTGAATGTGTGAGAGCATGAATAAGAAAAAAAAACATGATACGCTTAAGCTACATGCCAGCTCGTTCTGTTAAGTCTCTGCATCTCATTTTTACTGTTTTAAAAAACAGAAGTAGTTCATTCTTAACAGTTTGCAGTGGTCCAAAGTTATTCTGCACTTACCTCATGCATTCTGAGCATCTTAATTATTCACCACGATGAGTTTATAAGAGTTCCCAATTGGTTTACCATGTATTTGAACAAAACGTGTCTTGGCCCAGTACACATATATTGTATGAGCAGATCTTGAGGTCAAAATAAGTCCACTGTGTCCTGTCTGCATCTAATTATGAATCATTTTACTGTGCAAGAATCAGAAAGTGTATGATTAGCATGCTAGTTGCAGCATTACCATCACATCAAAACTCCACTCTTGTCTCTGAAAATTGTGTAACGTGCTTATGAAGTCATCATGGTGAATAATCAGGATGCCCTGAATGCAGAAGATAAGTGAGGAATAAGTCTGAACCACTGCAAACTGTTTAGAAAGAACTAGTTCTGGTGCTAGTTTTTCAGGTTTTTGAAATTGTAAAAATCATTGTTTTGCTGAGATCCACTGAAACATTGGAAGAATACACTGAACTGAAATAAATGACACTGCCCAAGTGTCTTGAACAGCGGGTGGCTTATCAGAGCACACCAGCTCATCTGGCTCTAAAGTATATCAGACAGATTAACTCTGGGCTGAAAATGGCGCTGCAGTGGATCACACAGGAAACGGCTACAGCACTGTTAGCTGCATATAAGGCCGTACTCCCCTATCTGGACTATTATCTCCTCGAAGGGGCTGATTCTCTGACATTTACAAGAACGCTATACACCCAGTACACCCAGGCATCTGGAATCAAGTGAATGCATTTTCCACTGACTAAATACCAAAAGTCGCATTGATACTATCTGAGCTATAGCGCTGTGTGGTCTATACAGCACAGGAGCAGATCCATCCAGATACCAGGCAGGTAATGTATTCACAAGATACAAAAACAAGTTCTTTCTGTGGGAGAGGAGATAGGAGGGAACTCTGTGTAAGGTGCTGTGTGGTTCTTGTAGCAGAAATGAAATGATAAAGCAGATAGTGGCTTTGGCAACTAAAGTATAGACTGAGATCAACAATATAAGAAGCTCAAAATGTAACACAACCTCAATACAGTGGAGTGAAGCTCGTGGGTCAGACTCCTGATCTCTCTGAGTGGAGTGTGCATGTTCTCCCTGTGTTGCTGTAGCAGAGTGGTTATCCTGTTTCCTCCCTCTCACCAGGAGGTTGTGGGTTAGACCCCTGATCCCAGCCAGATCCCAACCTGCTGAATCCCTCCCAGAATCCCTCTGACGATGTCATCAGTACAAACAAATCCCATCCAAAAGACACTTTAGACACAAGGAAGGCATTTCTGCCACTTTAAACCGCCAACAAAATAAGGAAATGATAAGTCACCAGAGGAGTCACCTGAGGAGTCACCAGAGGAGTCACCTGAAGGGTCACCTGAAGAGTCACCTTAGGAGTCACCTGAGGAGTACCTGAGGAGTCACATGTGGAGTCACCTGAGGAGTCACATGTGGCGTCAGCTGAGGAGTCACATGTGGCACATGAGGAGTCACATGTGGCGTCAGCTGAGGAGTCACCAGAGCAGTCACCTGAAGAGTCACCTGTGGAGTCAGCTGAGGAGTCACATGTGGAGTCACCCGAGGTGTCACCTGAGGAGTCACATGTGGAGTCACCCGAGGTGTCACCTGAGGAGTCACATGTGGAGTCACCTGAGGAGTCACATGAGGAGTCACATGTGGCGTCAGCTGAGGAGTCACCTGAGGAGTCACATGTGGAGTCACCTGAGGAGTCACATGAGGAGTCACCTGAGGAGTCACATGAGGAGTCACCTGAGGAGTCACATGTGGAATCACCTGAGGAGTCACATGAGGAGTCACCTGAGGAGTCACATGTGGAGTCACCTGAGAAGTCACCTGAGGAGTCACATGTGGAATCACCTGGGGAGTCACTTGAGGAGTCACCAGAGGAGTCACCAGAGGAGTCACCAGAGGAGTCACCTAAGAGGAGTCAGCTGAGGAGTCACCTTAGGACAGGTACATGTTCTCTTGACATTTTATGTCAAGATTTATTCAGTGCAATAGAAAACTTCCTGTGTCACCTCATAACAAAAAGATTTCAGGTTCTCAGACTCCTTCAGCTGGGTACTCCTGGAATCCAGACTAGTGTTGTCATGGTGCTAAATTATCAAACTGGATTTTGATAGTATGGAATAGATATGATTCTCAATACCGATTCTGATACCACGATGATAAAAACGCTCTTTCTTTAGACAACAGAATGTGATGTTCCACATTAATGTTGTACTTTGTGTTGTTCCATGTGTGTCCTCATGTGTTATATGTGTGTGATCCTCAGTGTGTTATATGTGTTCATGTGTGTGTGTGATCCTCAGTGTGTGTGTTCATGTGTGTGTGATGATCCTCAGTGTGTGTTATTATGTGTGTGATCCTCAGTGTGTGTGTGTGTGATAAGTGTGTGTGTGATCCTCAGTGTGTGTTGTGTGTGTGTGATCCTCAGTGTGTGTTATGTGTGTGTGATCCTCAGTGTGTGTTATGTGTGTGTGATCCTCAGCGTGTGTTATATGTGTGTGATCCTCAGTGTGTGTGTGTGATCCTCATATGTGTGTGTGATCCTCAGTGTGTGTGTGTGATCCTCAGTGTGTGTTATGTGTGTCCTCAGTGTGTGTTATATGTGTGTGATCCTCAGTGTGTGTTATATGTGTGTGATCCTGTGTGTGTGTGATCCTCATGAGGGGGTCATAGTGTCCCTGGTTTATACTCGTCTGTGTCTTATACAGAGACACATCAGTATAAACAGATTCAGGAAAGGTTCATTTCTGTCAGTGGGACTTTTTGAGTATCGATACTTGCTCAAATAGGTATTTAGTTTCAATACTGGTTTTAGTGTCGATTTGTATTTGATACTTGATACTTTGACAATCCTACTCTAGACAGGTTTAACCGGGCTCGCCTCTCCACGTACCTGATCTGTAACTTGGCCAGATGCTTGTTTATCTGAATGAAGATAGATCATTTAATGCCACATTGTGAAACATTCTGGGAAAAGCAACAGCATTTCTGGGGAGGCAAGCAGCAGGTAGTGGCCTGTTCACCTGAAAAGTTACACAGTGTAGCTTTACTGCGAGCTGTTTATTTTCCTTGCTTCTGGTAAGTGTGATGTATGACCCTGCGGAGCTGCCAGCCTAAATAAAGAGTAACACTGTACATTGTGTAATTACTCTGCCCTGAAATCCTTTTAAATCACACATTTGAGCTGTTTATTCAGAGTCTCAAATACACCAACCCCCTCTCTCTCTCTTTCTCTATCATCCCCCTCTCTTTCTCTCCCTCCCTCCCTCTCTCCCTCCCTCCCCTCTCTCTCTCCTTCCCTTTCTCTCTCCCTCACTCCCCATCACTCCTTCTCTTCCGATCCTTCCCTCATTCTTTCTCTCTCCCTTTCAGCCCCCCCAGATCCCTCTCCTCCCTTGCTCTTCCTCCCCTTTCTCTTTTTCTCACCTTCCCTCCCTCCCTTTTTCTCTCCCTCACTCTTCCTCTTTTCCTCCTTCCCTCCCCTTCCTCTCCCTCCCTCTCTTTTCCTCTCATCTCTCACTCTCTCTCCCTCCTTCTCTTCCTCTCCTCCCCTCGTTCTTCCTCTCTCCCCCATAGCTCCCTCTCTCTACAGTACAGGAAGTCAGTCTATTTATCTTTGGTAATTAGTGTGGATAAAAGGGGAGCCCCGGTGGTTACGGTCGGCGCAGCTCAAACTAATCATGTGAGGAACGTAAACAGACGCCGTCGCTCAGAACAGACCAGAACATCTGTGAGGTCAGTTTTATGAAGACATTTTTAAGACCACATGATAAGAAAAAGAGGGAATAGTTTGCATCACGTGACAACATCCCTTCATCCCTCTGTCCCTGGAGTTGAACCTGAGACAGGGCAGAGTCCTCAGGGGGAGTTCTCTGTGTGACAGACGTGTGGACCTGGTTTACGGGTCAGATCTGTGGAATCACTGGGTCTGTCCACATGAAACTCAAACTGACACATGTTCAGTGTCGTCTCTGTCAGTGTGAATAAACAGAAGTGAAGTCATCTTCTCAGAATAGCTTTCAATAGTGGTGCCATTGTGGAGTCGACCCCAAACGCAAAATGATAAGGTTCAACTCTTTTTTTCGGTTTTCCAGTAGTTACAGAGATATAAACCGTAAACCAGGTCTGCAATAAATCTGCAATCTGACAGTTACACAGCAAATTTTCATTTCTGACATATTCAAATTTGAATTCCCAGTTAAAAGCAGCTGGGCACACACTCCCTCAGCCTCCTCTCTGTGTAATCATACTCCATTATCCCTGTGTCTGTCCATTGGCTCCGTCCCCTCTCTGACCTTCTCGGAATATTACCACGGCCTTTGGAAATGCGCCGAAGGAAGCTCGAGAACTCAAGGTAGACGCTGTGAAGCCGTCACTCTTCACCTGTCTGCTCCTGCTACACCTGTCAGCACCTGTCTCCACCTGTCTCCACCTGTCTGCACCTGTCTGCTCCTGTCTCCACCTGTCTCCTCCTGTCAGGACCTGTCTCCACCTGTCTCCACCTGTCTGCTCCTGTCAGCACCTGTCTCCACCTGTCTCCACCTGTCTGCTCCTGTCTCCACCTGTCTCCTCCTGTCTCCACCTGTCTGCTCCTGTCTCCACCTGTCTCCTCCTGTCTGCTCCTGTCAGCACCTGTCTCCACCTGTCTGCTCCTGTCTCCACCTGTCTCCTCCTGTCTCCAACTGTCTGCTCCTGTCTCCACCTGTCTCCTCCTGTCTCCACCTGTCTGCTCCTGTCTCCACCTGTTTGCTCCTGTCTCCAAATGTTTGGACCTGTCTACAGATGCTGAACGTTTTGGGAAAAATATCAAATGACAATTTTTCCTACAAATTTTTCCCACTGTGATTGTGACTAGATTTGTGATGTTTTAATAATTAGATCCTGTTCAAAGTTCACATTTGAAACTTAAATTTCAATAGTGTGTTGATAAGGTAGAGGCTGGAGCAGTTTTGGAGTCAGTATTTCTTGTGTCTTCAGTTTCTGCATAAAAGTGGGAGATTTGGGAGATTTTTGTTGCAATACGATAAGATTTGAGCTGTAAAAGGTTGAGTAACTGACTGTTTTTGGCTAAGTATTTCTTCATTTTGTTATTTATTTGTGGCAGCTCAGGCCTGAATGATGCTCCTTTGAATAATAGTGTTTCCCATTAATACAGGAGAATATGGTGACCCCCCTAGAGTCTAAAATAACCTGGACTATACACTGGCAATTTAAAATTAGACTTGCTCATTGTAAACTTATAAAACAGATGACACTGGTCAAAGATGAATTAAATCAAATTATTCAAATTAAAATTATTTGTGCCACCGTAGTTTTTTTGAGATCATTTTTTTAAAATCAAGTGTTAATATCATCTGCAGTTATAAAAGTTATGGTTTGCTTACATTTTTTCCCCCTTTTTAAACCTCACACCTCCCACATATTTCCTCTGAGATCCTCTTTTGATCTGCATATACAAAGAAGAAAAAATAAATAAATACACAATAAAAATATACATATAGTAACAATACAATGTCATAAATAAAAAAAAAAATAATAATAATAATAATAATATACAAAAGGAAACACTAGATACTGTCTATTTAAAATGGTTCACGGGGATTATTTTGTTTTGTTGTTACTCTGGCATAAAGTAGTCTCAATACTATCAATAATCGCAGTATTTCTCTGTAGTAATATGTCAGGCTTCAAAATTTGTTATCGTGACAGGCCTTCTCCCGGACAAAAGAGCGATTACACCTCCTGGTTTCAAAGTGTTAGGAAAAATCTCCAGAGTTACCTGTGCGGCTGGCATTAGCATTAGCACACCATGTATAATCATTAGCTGTGCCGCTAATAGCACTTGGCTGAGGCTCGTGTGCTCTTCTGTCTGGCGGTGATGGAGAGTTTGATGGAGGTTGTTGTCAGGGTGATGTCGGGAGGAGTGGAGCCTGGAGAGTCCATCAAACGCTGACAGTGAGAGGTCAAAAGTCCCATCTGCAGTCGTATACTTAAACTCCAAGGCACTTAGCATCAGGGCACTTTAGTAGCATCTTTATCGCAGTGGACAAAAGAATTAGCATTAGCCTCGACATATAACAGAGCTAGCAGATTCATCCATTGATAAATATAAGTAGTAACCTCAATTCATGGACTGTATAAAGAAGTGGACTGAATGAGTGTGACATCACCCACAGCGTTTAGCTCCAATCAAATGATGCTTGAGGCTAGCAATAGCAATCAAAGAGCCAATCCAGAGCGAGGCTGTTAAAGGTAATGCCTGTTCCCGCCTGCACCATTGGTTTAGAAGGAAGCCTGGGCTTAGCAACGCTGTCAATCAAACCTAAAGCTAATGCCAGGAGCAACCTCCGGGAACGAAAGTGCCTGATCTGTCTGTTATTAATGTTCATATCTTGTTTTTAGGGACAACATAGTGAAATAAAACCCCCAGGATCAAGTAGAGGGTTAATACAAACATTTAAGACCAAAATGAGTCTGACAGCAGCAGGTGCAGAGAGAGGGGGCACAGTTTTTCAATAGAAAGTGAACTGAAGCCAGACATGCATCCATGCTCACTTCCTGTTTGGAATTTAGCAGCTAGCAGGTTAGCTATATCCATTTAAATATACAGTCTATGCCTTGACGTCATTGGTATGACGTTGTGCTCATTCATTCAATAGTAACTTCAATCTGCAAAGTAATGACAGTATGTGATTTAAACAGCAAATGATCTTCCAGCAGGTTGGCAAATTTTGGTAATTAGCTTAAAGGTGTACTCTGTAACTTTTCTAGTAGAAGATCAGCTGCAGGCTTGTCTCCATGGGGCTGCTCTGTCTAGAATATTCCACAGTATGGCATTAAATTGATCAATCTTGCATTAATATAGAGGTGTTTTTATTGATCTAAAGTATTGTTAAAAAGTATTCCTACGCCTCTCCACAGATATGACCTGTAACTTGGCCTGGTGGCATCATCAGTGTCTTTATGGAGAGACATAAGTTTAATGCCATACTGTGAAGCATTCCAGGCAAAGAAATGAAATCTCCATGGAGACAATCAGGTGGCAGTCTCTCTACTAGAAAAGTGGCATAGGGCCCCTTTGATGAAAGTTACAGATAAAATCTGTGGAGCAGAGAGCTCAGTCACAGTAAGAATGAATATTTTTGTATCTGCAAGATTGATATCATTAATGCCATACTGTGGAACACTTTAGACAAAGCAATACCATCCCCATAGAAACAAGCAGGTGACTCCATGGGTCTCCAGAAAAGCTACATAGAGCATCTTTAACTTTTGTAGATATTTCTTTTTAGAGTCTATCAGTCACAATATGTTTTTCACAAATGCACACTGAACACCCACAGAATTCTCTTCAGAGTCAAACCTTTACTTTTATTTCTTTTGGCAATCGCTGCGGCAACGCTCGTGTGCTGAAACAACAAACTGGAGAGGAGAAAGTGAGAAGGGAAACTGTTTTACAAGCAATCACGCCAACCGCATTTACAGTGAACCGGTACTGTACAAATAAGCCCGAGTCAGCCAATCAGAACTAAACTCGCCCAAATAAACATGGACTGAGGGCCTGTCTGAGCGAGTGATGCGGTGAGCAGGAGAAACGGTGGAAGGATACGCGCAATTACAGAGCGGGTGATTCGGTGAGCAGGAGAAACGGTGGAAGGATACGCGCAATTACAGAGCGGGTGTAAAAATGTAGCAGAACTAAACTACTCAAAACATAGAAGTTTTAAATGTGGTTTGAACATGTTGGTGGTCCAAAAATAAAGAAATTAGGCAGATAAAAGTGATCTCAAAGTGACAGGCTGATTGAGGAGTTCTTTAAAGGCTCTGTACCTGTTTTGGCATCTTAAAAATGTGAAAAACTGAACTAGTTCATTTTAAATGGTTTAAAGGTTAGTCCTCACTTACCTTATGCATTCTGAGCATCCTAATTACTCACCTTGATGAGCTCATGAGCACTTTCCCCAACTTCCAGAAACCAGAGTGGAGTTTAGCTGTCACAGTAATTCTAACAACAACTAATATGCTCACAGTTGTTTATCTTCCAGTGTGCAGACTCCACTCTTTGGACTTTGGAGTGAAACACTGTGCTTCTTACATAATTTCGCTGTCAGTCAATACCTCCGTCAATAGCATAGATCGAGGCTCCTCTTTCCTTTAGTTGTGATTATAAAGTTTGCACTGATTTGGTCAAACTTCCAGACACATCGGCCCAATATAACACTGTACTCGTTTATCTTATTTACTGAGATGGCAAATGTGTCAGTGAAGCAATGCATCCAGTATTGTTAGCAAGAATTTAAATTAGGAAACAAGACCCAAAATATAAACTGGAATCATTCTCCTTGGCTTCTCAATAATATGTTAGATTCATAGCTGTTGTTCTGTAAGGATCCAGAATTCTCCAATAATTTATGAAGATGTGAGTGTGGTCACCCGTGAATCTGCTGAGTTCAGATGGATGTGATTGACAGGTGGATTAGCCAATCAATGACAACAAATGTAACTGTGGCTCTATGAATCCTAGATGACCACTAGAAGCTGTGCATCAAGCAGAACAAACTCACATGTGATCTTCCGGTGACCCACGTGAGGCTATATAGCCACGTGACTCCGGAGGCACAGTCCCTTAACCTTCTCACGAAGCACAAGGATTCTGAGGGACAGAGATTTGTGGCGGTCATCTGGGATTCACAGAATCGCAGTTAAGTATGTAACTTTTGTCCTATTTCATCCCTTCTGACCGCCAGAGGTTGAATGGCATCTCACACCTTCAGGCGTCGACGGCCCCTGCAAGGCATAAGCATGTTTAATGGTCTCTGCAACCCACCAAGAATGGCGCTGTGTAGAGAGAGTCCAACCCTTACGTGGACCAGCGTAACACACAAAGAGATTTTCAGACTGTCACACACCTGTAGTAACCTGTATATAAGCCTCCAAGGCATGGACATGGCACGAAGGTTCACCTTTGTGCCATGGGGGGAGGAAAGAGGTACATCTTAGGGAGGAAAAAGACATTAGCCCAGAGAGTTACACGTGAACCATCAGCATGCCATCTACAGCAGGACTCATTGACAGACAGGGCCTGCAATTCACTACCACACTTACAAGAAGCCATGGTGAGGAGAAATGCAGTCTTAAACAACAGCCACGTAATGTCCACTTGGGCAATAGGCTCAAATGGATGAACATGCAGAGTCTTCAGAACCAACGACAGACCCCATGATGGTGCCACTGGCCATGTAGGTGGGTAAAGCCATCTGGCACCTTGGGAAAAAAAAGGGAGATGGTCTTATCATTGCCCACAGTGTTACCATTCATGCCACTGTGCCAGCAAGATATTCCAGCCACATATACCTTTAATGTTGATGGCAACAGACAAAGAGTTCCTGTAAAAACTCCAAAATGGCAGAAACTAAGCAGCACACAGCATCTTGTCCACATCTCTTACACCATTCCTCAAGGAGCCTCCACCTATTTGTGTACAGCCGCCGCGTCAGGCATTACAGATCATATGTCCTATTCCCTGCAGCATACTTTGAGAATGTAACACCAGGCCTGTGGTGGCCATACCCAGAGCTGGAAGCAGCTAGGATGGGGATGCAGTATCCCTGGAGGCCTGGAGGGCTGGTGACCCCACTATGACAACCGAAGCAATGTGAAGTCCTGGGTTGATGTCTCCAGGAGTGGCCGAGGTTGCCGAGGAGCCACAAAAGTGCTTGGTGGCACATTGTAGGTCTGCTGTTGTGTAGCAGAAGGGCCAACTGGAGGAGGGGCTTGGCGGTGAAGGCCCACCAGCTTATGTCTAGTTTGAGAGGCCTGGGCTCTCTGTTGCAGAGCCTCCAGAGCAGCCTCTCCAAAAAGTTCACTCGGAACCACAGGTAATCGCCTCAAAGTCCTCCTACAAGTCTCAGGCGGCCAAGCTCCCTGTATGTAAAAGCAAATGCCTGACATGTCAACCAAGCCTTGCATAACCCTTTCAACACTAGAAGCCTCCAGTGAAGTTGCTAGACCCTACAATAAGTGGGACAGGGAATTGCCAGTATGACCCATGCACACATCAGAGTAAGCCTTGCACAGCAAGGCTTCATCAGTCTGAGATTGCAGACACCTGGCAGTGGGTCTCAGAGCCTTCTCTGGAGTCATAATAAGGGAGGCCATAGCTGGTTCAATCACAGTCATGTGACCCAGACCAAACTTAGGCACGTCCTGCATGGCAGCAAGAAGCCTTCCATCAGACATTGGTTTAGAAAATGCTTTTGTGTCAGACCTGCAGGCATGCAGTTCTTTAATATACTCAGAAGAGGAAGGAACCAAAAAAGAAGTCACAGAGCCTTGTCGTCTAAAAATGCACTAGAAACCATAGGCTGCCAAGCAGGTGCATCCAAACGCAAACGTGCAAAAGCCACACGTAAAGAGGAGGCAGCATCACCTCCCTGAGAGCAGGTGGAGTTGCGTGAATTCAACTCTGATATGTCCAAACACACATTCAAACCATCCACACTATGTGGGTCTGTGTCATGGAAGTGTGTATCTGCCACTGCCACAGGGCCTCGTCCTCACAAACAGAAAACACATCTTAGCAGCCCATGGTTACCATCCCGAGTCTGCATGGACTCAAGGAGAGCTTTCATTTGAGTGAGCTCTGAAGTAAGGCTATTCACCTTCGAGGATAACCCAGCAGAGCAACCCCCTTTGCTACACAGAATAGGGGAAGTGCCGACAACAGCAGAGCGCGTCCTCAGTGTCCTGAGTGTCTTCTATTTAAGAGGGTGCCGAGGTTCCAGATCCCCCAAACATGGCCAGGCAGTCAGCACACAGGGATATAAGCATAATTCTGCAATTCATGCACGCATTCTCAGTCAAACCTTCACTTAGGTGGTCCACACCCAAACATAAGGGGAAATAAATCCTGTCCATCTTCAGGCTGAAGCTGAATGAATGAAATATTGTGCAAAGAACACTGTTCTAAAATAACATGATGATAGCTTAGCCGGATGCGACAATAGCAACCAAAACAAGAGTTGAGATGAACTGAAAACGGCAGTAAATATAATCCAGCTCCACCAAACCCAGTATTGATTCAAATTAAATAATGCTGAAGGTACTTAACCTCAACTACTGTTGTGAAGCGGGCACCTCACTGGCATCAGGGAATTACAAGCCACTCCAGGTTCGGCATTCAGTCCATCTATGCGAATCTTACGCAGCCCCTGAGGGGCGAGTCACATTCGCTCCCCTGACTGTGATCTACTTCAACCACAGGCCACAAGACCCTAAACAATAAGCTGCTACAAAAAGGGCAAAAATAATGAGGAACAAAGCAGTCACAACACACAAAAAGAAAAAAGGGACTGTGCTTCCGGAGTCACGTGACTGTACAGCCTCACATGGGTGACCAGAAGATCATGTGTGTGTGTGAATTTGTTTTTATTCATTTTCAACCTGTACATGTGGAAGAGTGATCATTCTGTGCTTGAAGCACTGCCTCTGGCGGTCAGAAGGGATGAAATAGAACCATCATTGCTGTTCACTGTCAAACCAATGAGAGCCCTCTATCCTCCCCTCTTGTCCAATCACTTCTCAGATGATTCAGATAAACACACTTTTTTTCCCTCCATACTTATATTTACCATGTTATAACGTTCACTCATCAAAAATATACCTGAAGCGGTTTTACATGTCACCCATGCATGTTTGAATAATCTAGCGATCTCTTCCTATTCGAACCCTCCCTACGAGTACAATGTTGTCCAAGACTCAGCCCACAAGCCAATGGACACAAACATCCATGCTTCCACAAGACAATTCTCCATAAATATACAAAAACAGGATACAAAACAATACTACAACTTCACAAACCTGAAGTGATGTAAAATAGCATTTTCAAAACAATAAAAGATAATATAGTGATTTAAATGTTATGAGTTAGCAGTTTATATCATGTAGAGTACGTGAGTAAAGTAAAGTAAAATAGTCCCTCTTTAATGAACTCTTCATTGGTCCTTCATTTTTTCCTTTTGTTTTTTTCAGTCTTCCCAAGTTGAAATGCAGAGTCCAGATTTCTCTTTATTCCCGAATCCATGGTTCTCTGACGTCTCTGCTCTTCGATCGCTGCCTGCCTGACAAACATCATCCTGGGACAGTGCGAGCCGCCTGCTTCCCTGGGGGCAGAGGGGCAGAGGGGGCAGAGGGGGCAGAGGGGGCAGAGGGGCAGAGGGGCAGAGGGGGCAGAGGGGAGAGGGCAGAGGGGCAGAGGGGCAGAGGGGGCAGAGGGCAGAGGGGGCAGAGGGGCAGAGGGGGCAGAGGGGTCAGAGGGGCAGAGGGGCAGAGGGGGCAGAGGGGCAGAGGGGTCAGAGGGGGGCAGAGGGGGCAGAGGGGCAGAGGGGCAGAGGGGGCAGAGGGGCAGGGGTCAGAGGGGCAGAGGGGGCAGAGGGGGCAGAGGGGGCAGAGGGGGCAGAGGGGTAGAGGGGCAGAGGGGGTCAGAGGGGCAGAGGGGCAGAGGGGGCAGAGGGGGCAGAGGGGCAGAGGGGGCAGAGGGGGGGGGCAGAGGGGGCAGAGGGGGCAGAGGGGCAGAGGGGGCAGAGGGGCAGAGGGGGCAGAGGGGCAGAGGGGTCAGAGCAGAGGGGCAGAGGGGGCAGAAGGGGCAGAGGGGGGCAGAGGAGCAGAGGGGGCAGAGGGGCAGAGGGGTCAGAGGGGCAGAGAGAGCAGAGGGGGCAGAAGGGGCAGAGGGACAGAGGGGTCAGAGGGGCAGAGGGGGGAGAGTAGAAACGATGCTCGGGCGGGTGAGCCTGGCTGGGGGGATTGTGATTCTGCCTGCATGTGGTGACTGCTCCTGGTTTTGTTACCAACACAAAAGTGGACTGTGGCGCGCTCTGGGAAATACAAATGTCTTCTCCACACACACAGTCAAATATGAGGAACTGGGACTCTGTCCTAGTCTGTTTTGTTGAAAATCTTTATGATTTTCAACACAGACTAGGACAGAGTCATTTTTAATAGACAAATGTAGAAACAGCATAAAAATACAACTTTGAATGTCTTATTTTCACCAAAAATATACTAAATGGACAATCACATTTATTTATTTATTTTTATTATGTACACATTGCCCCCAAAATATGTTTTTACGCTGTTTGTGCCACATTCCAGATCCAGATAAGTATACAAAGTACACACAGTACAAAGTATATACATGAGCATTTTTTATCAGTAAAATATACTGGTCACTAGTTGCTGTTTTACTATACTTTTTACTTTACTATGTAACATTTCTGATGGAGGACACGCCACCAGCTGATCTTCATATTGAGATATTATTGAGATGTTACTGCTTTGCTTTGAATGTTCCACAGTATGGCATTTCTCTTATGTATTTGGGATTAATTCAGTCACAGTTTTTTTTTTTTTTTTTTTTATTAGTCAATGAGATCAGTTTAATAATAAGCCAAAGTCTCGGCTGAAACCTTCTCTCCAGCCAAAGTTTGGTGTCACTCGTGTGTTTTCCATGGAGCAGTTTCAGTGTGGTCAGCTTCAGTGTGTTACTGCATAGAAACGAGGAAATATTAGCACATTTTTATAAATATTGAATGAAAACTAAAGTTTAGCATAACCAAATTGTACCAAGTCACAAACACACCAGAGTTAGCTTTGTTTGTTCAGTTCTTCGAGTTAGGACAGTGCATGTAACTTCAGTCGATCATGTATGAACAGGCCTTTAAACATGGTGAACTTGAGACGCAGGTGCAGAGCCGCCTCTTCACAGTAGGACTTCTTGGACCCTGGTTTGGAGCTCTCTGTGTGGAGCCTGGGGACGGGTGTGCTCCATGGGGGGGCTTCCTCTGTCCAAAGACCTGCTCAAACTGTGTAACTGTAGTCTCCATGAGTCTCTGTCAGTCCACTGAGAAATAACTGTGAGTATAATGTAGAGCTGTTGGTCTCAAGTCTCATCTAACATCCTGTTTCAGAAAGTTTTATTGCCAATGTCAGTGAACAAAACTCACAAACTAGGAACTAGCTTTGGCGTTATGTTGCAATTGTGAGCAATTAAAGCCGCTAGTGATTATGGCCCTCACCCCTGTGTGCATGTCCCTCCCATGCACCCTCCCTGTACTCGGGCCCGCCTCTGTGTGAGACTGCCCTTCCTCACTATTTGCTCTTCACCCTATTTCCATAGTGAAGTGTGCAATGAACTTATACTGGTGTGGTCCAGGGCAGTGAACCAGCAACCTTGTGCATAATACACAACCTTCCTATGGTGTAATTGACTTTCGTGACTGGACTGGGTCCTGACCAAGCCCAGCTCAAGATCTGGAGATGGCTCTGTGAGCAGTAGCTCACTGCTCCTGACAGGACGTCCCAGTGGCTGAAGGATGGGTTAAATGCAGAAAAATAAATTACGTCATGAGCGATCAGTAAAGTAATACCCAAACCTTATCTCATGATGACCAACAGTTTTGTAGAAATATGCCTTAAATATTGTCTTCAGCTGCTCAGGCAATTCTTGTTTGAATCTATTTATTTCATGCATATTTTGGAGTAAATATGTTACTAACTGCCACTCTTTTTAGTGTGTTCTTTTGGAACAATATCGGTAGCTGCCTAACAGGAGACTGCAGACCAGCCCAATGGACAGAGACGATCCTTTTACAGACAACCAAAGAGATTCTCAGCTGTAGTGTGGAATTCTCTTGATTTAGGAGAGGCTGAACTCACCTGTGCGACGCCCTGGTCTAAAATGTCTCCTGTTCACACCACATCCAAAGGAAAGGTGGGTGAAATGTCTTGCCTAGGGACACAACGGCTTTCTTTACTAGACCCTGATGTTCCCAGCAGTCTCCCATCCAAATAGATTATAAAATAAATATCATGCATATATTATCAATGCATTTCAACAAGAGCAGTACTGCGTGTAGTAATGTGTGTGTGTGTGTGTGTGTGTGTGTGTGTGTGTGTGTGTGTGTGTGTGTGTGTGTGTGTGTGTGTGTGTGTGTGTGTGTGGTGTGTGTGTGTGTGTGTATATATATATATGTGTGTGTGGTTGTGCAGAAAGATGTGTAGAAAAACCCTCACTACTACTACCAACAGGAAGAACAATAGTGTGGATTAAATAGGTTGAGTTCTCTGTTGTACTTTAACTGTAGGAGTTGAACACCACACTGCAGTGTCTCTGTCAGAGTGTTTGTCATATTTAGTTTAAGTGTTTGTGCTTTTGTAAGAATACTGCAGTAAGGGAGTGAGGGAAGGATGGAGCGTGAGACTGACAGGTGAACCGGTGCAGCGTCTGCAGTATTGGACTGTTGTGTTGAAGAAAGAGCTGAGCCGAAAGTCAAAGCTCTCGATTTACGAGACAAATTTTGTTCTTACCCTCACCTATGGTTCTGGTTTAGTTCTTGTTTAGTCCTGGTTTAAGTCTATGTTCCTACCCTCACCTATAGTCATGAGCTTTAGGCCATTACCGCAAGGACAAGATCGCAGATACAAGCAGCCAAAATGGGCTTCCTCTGCAGAGTGGCTGGGCGCTCCCTTAGAGACAGGGTGAGGAGCTCAGTCACACGGGAGGAGCTCGGAGTAGAGCCGCTGCTACTGCACATCAAGAGGAGCAGCTGAGGCTCGGGCATCTGCTCAGGATGCCTCCTGGACGCCTCCCTACGGAAGTGTTCATGGGATCAGGCCCCAGGGAAGACCCAGGACACGCTGGAGGGACTATGTTTCTTGGCTGGCTGGGAACGCCTTGGGGACCCACCAGAGGAGCTGGAAGACTTGTCTGGGGTGTGGGAAGTCTGGCAGTCCCTGCTTAGACTGCTGCCCCCGCGACCCGGCCCTGGATAAAGGGGGAAAATGGGATGGACGGATGCTGCAATAACCTGTTTTTATTTGACTGTGTGACTTTTATAACGCTTTACTAACTTTAATGCACATGAGGTGTATTCTGTGTTTTTTGTGCTGACATCTTGCACTCTGAGGACTGCAGCTGAAAGCCAGCTGTAGATTATACTGGCACATTAACAGGGAGGGTTTTTTATTATTATTGTCCTCATGGAAATTAATAAAATAAATCAAACAAAACCTACATTTACTGTTAACTGCAAATGGATATTCCTCTGCGGAGATATGGACAGATCGACTGGTGGAGTTTTAGAACAGTTGTGCTTCAGTGCTTTAGTTCCTGGTTTAGTCCTGGTTTAGTCCTGGTTTTAGTCCCTGATTTAGTCCTGGTGTAGTCCTGGTTTAGTCCTGGTTTAGTCCCTGGTTGAGTCCCTGGTTTAGTCCTGGTTTAGTCCTGGTGTAGTCCTGTTTAGTTCCTGGTTTAGTCCTGGTGGAGTCCCTGGTTTAGTTCCTCGTTTAGTCCTGGTTTAGTCCTGGTTTAGTCCCTGATTTAGTCCTAGTTTATAGTGGTTTTAGCCTGGTTTAGTCCCGGTTTTAGTCCCTGATTTAGTCCTAGTTTAGTTCCTGTTTAGTCTTTTTAGTCCTGGTTTAGTCCCTGGTTTAGTCCCGGTTTAGTTTAGTTTGGTCCTGGTTTAGTCCTGGTTTAGTCCTGGTTTAGTCCTGGTTTAGTCCTTGGTTTAGTTCCTGCTTTAGTCCTGGTGTAGTCCTGGTTTAGTCCTGGTTGAGTCCCTGGTTTAGTTCCTGGTTTAGTCCTGGTGTAGTCCTAGTTTAGTTCCTGGTTTAGTCCTGGTTGAGTCCCTGGTTTAGTTCCTCGTTCAGTCCTGGTTTAGTCCTGGTTTAGTCCCTGATTTAGTCCTGGTTTAGTTCCTGGTTTAGCCCTGGTTTAGTCCCTGATTTAGTCCTAGTTTAGTTCCAAGTTTAGTCCTTGTTTAGTCCTGGTTTAGTCCCGGTTTAGTTCCTGGTTTGGTTTAGTCCTGGTTTAGTTCCTGGTTTAGTTCCTGGTTTAGTCCTGGTTTAGTCCTGGTTTAGTTCCTGGTTTAGTCCTTGTTTAATTCTTTGTTTAGTCCTGGTTTAGTTCCTGGTTTAGTCCTAGTTTAGTTCCTGGTTTAGTCCTGGTTTAGTCCTTATTTAGTCCTGGTTTAGTCCTGGTTTAGTTCCTGGTTTAGTTCCTAGTTTAGTTCCTCGTTTAGTCCTGGTTTAGTCCTGGTTTAGTCCCGGTTTAGTTCCTGGTTTGGTCCTGGTTTAGTCCTGGTTTAGTTCCGGTTTAGTTCCTGGTTTAGTCCCTGGTTTAGTCCTGGTTTAGTTCCTGGTTTAGTCCTTGTTTAGTCCTTGTTTAGTCCTGGTTTAGTCCTGGTTTAGTTCCTGGTTTAGTCCTAGTTTAGTTTCTGGTTTAGTCCTGGTTTAGTCCTGGTTTATTCCTGGTTTTGTCCTGGTTTTGTCCTGGTTTAGTCCCTGGTTTAGTCCTGGTTTATTCCTGGTTTAGTCCTGGTTTAGTTCCTGGTTTAGTCCTAGTTTAGTCCCTGGTTTAGTCCTGGTTTATTCCTGGTTTAGTCCTGGTTTAGTTCCTGGTTTAGTCCTAATTTAGTTCCTGGTTTAGTCCTGGTTTAGTCCTGGTTTATTCCTGGTTTAGTCCTGGTTTAGTCCCTGGTTTAGTCCCTGGTTTAGTCCCTGGTTTAGTCCTGGTTTAGTCCTGGTTTAGTCCTGGTTTAGTCCCTGGTTTAGTCCTGGTTTAGTCCCTGTTTAGGGACAAGGAGTGGTACTGCTACAGGGCTCTGCATGTGGCCTCTGTGACATCTGTAGTCCTCATGACATCATGACATCTGTAGTAGTTTAGTAGTAGTTTAGTAGTTCATGTTCATACAGAGTTTTGATTTGATGGAAAGTTACTTGATAAGTTTCAAAAAGCATCAGCTTCTCTGCAGCACATTTCCATGAGCACACATTCACCTCTGTGGGAGCATTTTTGAGGGAAAAACTCATTCACCTGAGTCAGCTACTGCTTTCACCACCAATTAAGATTAGCTCAACGTGTGGAGATGGTCCCTGTGCTCCTGACAGGACGCCCCAGTGGCACTGGCTCAAGGATGGGTCAAATGCAGAGAATGAAATTCACTCACTAGGGGTCAGTAAAGTAATACCCAAACCTTATCTTGTGTTAACCAACAGTTTTGTAGAAATATGCTTTAAACAGTGGCCCCCCAGGTTTCCTCTGAGGCTACAGCTGCTCAGGCAGTTCTTTTTGAGTCAAATTATTTCATAGATATCTGGAGTAAATATGTCACTAACTGCTGCTGTTTTTAATGTGTTCTTCTGGAACAATACTTTAACATGTCTGAAATCACAACTGTCTGAGCTGTGTGAGTTTCATCTTTAGACATTGTAAGAAATGCTCACTATTCCACCTCCATGACACTCCATCAAATATTAAACAGTCAAGTAGTCAAAACAAACAGTGCAAACAGGCATTTTATCAGCACAAGTGTCACAGATGTTACACAAAAATGAAAAACCCAGTTTGTTTAAATGCAGTACTTGTTCCTGACTGCTGCTTTCACAGGTTTAAGTGAATCCAATAAGTTGTACAATACCAGAAATATTTTAAGAAGACTTGTCTTTCCGAGTACCAGATGTAAACCAGGTCTAATGTAGGACTACACCATCGCCACAGATCAGACCAGGGACAAGCCCAAAGCCAATAATCGGATAAATGCAGAAATGAGACAGTGATGAGTTCAGTGGTGTGCGTGTGAACTCTGGCAGCATGATGGGTTTGTTCATACATGTTTTTGTTTAAGGTCCCATTGCCTCATCAAAGACCAAGAGCTGCAACGGCTCAGCTGCTTCTGGAAAACAGAGGAATGAGTTTTATTCTGCTTTTACTTATACTTGTACTTAAATAATTTATATAATTGGCTGTAAAATTCATATGATTGGTTCTAAAATTCTTTGGGAATAGATAATAAATGAAACATTAAAGCCACAAGCGGCGATGATGGCCCTCGCCACCACGCACAGGTCCAGCCCATGCACCCTGCCATGCCCCCGCCGTGCACCCGCCGGGCACCCGCCGGGCACCTGCGACTCTCTCTGACACTGGTGTGGTGTAGAGCATTGAACCAGCAACCTCGTGTACAATACATGAGGTTCATATGATGTAATGGACTTTTTGGCACCACTGGTTATGTGCTCATCACTCTGCTCTATTCAGGCTTTGATTTTGCACTGTTGGTTAAATGTTAGCTCTGTAGCAGGTGCAGGTGCATGCAGGTTTCAAACAGGAAATTTTGAGGGAGTGCTACACAAAAACCACAACGAATATCCGAGGAAAATGGATAACTATTGATTATCAGCATCTCTAGACGTGGCATGTGGAGTGTGAGCTCTTTAGGATCAAAAACCTAGGACTAGATAAGTGTCATATACAGTGTATGAAGGAGTTATGCTGGTTAGGGCATCTGGTTTAAAAATCTATGCCACATGAAAACGCAAATCATGAGAAACTATAGTTTTACTGTAGTGATAGTGTCATTAAAAAGTCTTAAATTTCACTTTCCCAAACCTCAAACCTTGAATAAGTAGAATCATTTGTTTCTTGTTTGAAGTTTAGCTAATTTTTTGGCCTATTTTGTATCTCATAAACCCACCTGTAACAGTAACCGCATGCTAACCACATGCTAGCAAAACATAACTCCAGGAGTACGATATTTTGTCATTAAAAGTAAACAGTTTGTGGCTCAAAGTACAAAGTTTCACATTGGTATGAAAAACGACCTCATCTGTAAATGTGTTTGTGCTGCTAAATGCTGCTAACTCGGGCGCTAGCTTAGCCTCAGCACGCGCTCCCATAATGATTAAGGACAGGGAAGCTAGCGCAGTCAAGCTAGGCTAATTTGCACGACCCCCCGCCTGTACCTCCCATCGGGTACGGCCAAAACCTCGGCCCCATCGCCGAGTTAAACCCAAAACTTTAACCAATTAAGGTACTTTTGTTTACCTCCCAGGGCCGAGCTCGTAATGCGCCAGGACTCACCTAAATGAGAAGAGAAGAAGAGGAGAACCGACGGAAGAGATCGGCCCTGTTTGGTATCGATGAACTGTCAGGAAGGAGCCATCAAATTATACAGAAGAGGAGAGGACAAGAGAAGAGAGACAGAGAAAAGAGGAAGAGAGAGGACAAGAGAGAGGACAGAGAGGAGAGAGGCAGAGAGAGGAGAGAGGAGAGAGAGGGAGAGAAAGATAGAGGAGAGGAGGACAAGAGCAGAGAGAGGGAGAGAAGGGGAGGAGGAGAGAGGAGAGAGAGAGAGGAGTGGAGGACAGAAGCAGACAGAGAGGAGGAGACGGCAGGAGCTGTGAGAGGGAAAAGGGGGGAGAGTTTTAAAGTCCAAACAACAAATATGAACTTTGGCATTTTAATTATGTTAATGAAACTCACTGAAAATCAAAATGAAGGACCCAATGTGTTTGAGCAAATGTGTCCTGCCCCAGTCCAGATGTACAGATGTCCAGATGTCCACATGTCCACATGTCCACATGTACAGATGTACAGATGTACAGATGTCCACATGTCCACATGTACAGATGTCCAGATGTACAGATGTACAGATGTACAGATGTCCACATGTACCACATGTCCAAATGTACAGATGTACAGATGTCCACATGTCCACATGTACAGATGTCCAGATGTACAGATGTACAGATGTACAGATGTACAGATGTGTGGTCTCAGTGGTCCAGATGTATGAGAGCTGTTCAGGTCAAAATAAGTCTGCTGTGTGCTGGTTGTTGTTAGCTTTGATGTGAAGGCAAAACTCCGCTCTGGTCTCTGAAAGTTGTGAAAGTGCTTATAAACTCATCATGGTGAATATTTAGGATGCTCTGAACGCATAAGGTCAGTGAGGAATACGTTTGGACCACAGCAAACTGCTTATTTTTTACATTTTAAGACACTAAAAATCAGGAACAGCACATCTGTGCATTATGTAACTTTTCTGGTGGAGATGTAGTTGCTTTGATTGAAATTTTCCACAGTATGGCATTAATCTTTTGGCTGCTAGTGTAGATAGATTGTAGCATACTTTAGGACCATGAACATAAAAATCATCTTGTTCCAAATTGCTCAAATCCGTGACATTCCCATGGCTCTTGTGCTGTGAATTTGTGAATGGTCTAAAGCCTCTGTGTCCGATGAATAAAACATGTGTCTTTTTCTCCTCTGACACGTTCACTCACATCACACGCGCCACTGTTGCTAACGGCGACGCAGCGTTAGCGCCTTTTGCAGCTGCTGTCAGTTAAAGCAGCGCGATTATGTTTACTCTGACTATCCTCCTCTCTGTTTTACACTCTCTTTCTCTCTCTCCCTCATTATCCTCCTCTCTCTCATTTTCTCCCTCTTTCTTTCTCTCCTTTCTCACTTATGGCAGAGAAATGACTTGTCCCTCCTCCTTTCTGTCTTCCCTCTCTCTCTGTGTCTTTTCCCTCTCTCTCTGTGTCTTTTCCCCTCCTTCTACCCCCTTATACATTTTATTCTTCTCTTCTTTTCACTCCTCCCTCTCTTTCTGTCCTCGCCCATCTAACTTCTCTCTCCCCCCGGTAGTAGTAGGCTCCCTCTTCTCTCTCCCTCATCTCTCCTCTCTTCTATCCCTCCTCTCTCCCCTTCTCCTCTCTCTCTCTTTTCTCTTCTCACCTACATCCACACCCTGTTCTAGAGTAGTGGGTATGTCTCTCTTCCTCTTTCTCCTCTTCATCCCTTTCTCCTTCTCTCAGATCAGGACAGTCTCTCTCTCTCTCTTCTCCTTCCAGTCTCACTCCCTCTCTCCCTTTCTCAGACCAGTAAGTGGTCTCGTTCTCTCCTCCTTCCTCTCGCCTCCTTCTCTCCCCCTCTCAGACCAGTGGGTAGTCTCTCTCCCTCTCCTTCCTCTCCTCCCTCTCTCTCTCTCTCTCCTTCTCAGACCAGTGGGTAGTCCTCTCTCTCTCTCCTTCCTCTCTCCCTCCCTCTCTCAGACCAGTGGGTAGTCTCTCTCTCTTCTCCTTCCTCTCTCCCTCCCTCTCTCCCTCTCTCAGACCAGTGGGTAGTCTCTCTCTCTCTCCCTCTTCCTTCCTCTCTCCTCTCCTCTCTCCCCTCTCTCAGACCAAGTAGGTAGTCTCGTTCTCCGTTCCTCTCCTCCTCTCTCCTCCCTCTCTCCCTCTCTCAGACCAGTAGGTAGTCTCGTTCTCTCCTCCTTCCTCTCTCCTCCCTCTCTCCCTCTCTCAGACCAGTAGGTAGTCTTGTTCTCTCCTCCTTCCTCTCTCCTCCCTCTCTCCCTCTCTCAGACCAGTGGGTAGTCTCTCTCTCTCTCCTTCCTCTCTCCTCCCTCTCTCCCTCTCTCAGACCAGTGGGTAGTCTCTCTCTCTTCCTCTTTCCTCTCTCCCTCCTTCTCTCAGACCAGTGGGCAGTTCCTCTCCCTCCCCCTCCCTCCCTCCCTCTCCCCTCTCTCTCTCCCTCCTCTCTCCTCCCTCCCTCTCTTCCCTCTCCTCTCCCTCCCTCCCTCCCTCTCCCTCTCTCTCTCCCTCCCTCTCTCCCTCCCTCCCTCCCTCCCGCTCTCCCTCCCTCCTCTCTCCCTCCCTCCCTCCCTCTCTCCATCTGATTCTCGGTGGGACTCGTGCACACTCGCAGTGGTTCTGTTCTTTTCTTGTGGCTCGTTAAAGAAGCAGCTCATTCAGCTTCAGTTCACATTTAAACGCTCTCTTCCTGTTTAAATGACTTTAGCAACTGTACTGTGGCAGAGTGGTTATCCTGTGTCCTCCCTCTCTCCGGGAGGTTGTGGGTTAGACTCCTGATCTCTGAGTGGTTGATAAGTTTGTTGTTTACATTTGCTCATAACTGGGTCTTTCTGGAGCACATATTTTTCTTACAAATGAGCTCGTCCTATTTGCGCTGGAGTAGGGGGAGTGCAAACCAGGTCAGGAGAGCCACAGAGACAGAGGAGGTTTCTTACTCTATCTTGAAAAAATCCTTTATTTTTTAATCTCCTGGGATTTGAAATGACATCATTCACAGTGTGGCCCCACAGAGTGAGATGCTCCTGTACGAGACCTACAGTTTATATCGACACTTTCGGCTATAAGCCTTGAATCTCCAGCACAGGCCCATATTTTGCTTTGGCCGGCCTCCTGCCCAAAGAATGTGAAGTACACGCCCACTGTGACACACCCACTGTGACTCGTCTACTGTGAAGTACACGCCCACTATGATGTACACGCACAATGTGAAGTACACGCCCACTGTGACACACCCACTGTGACACGCCCACTGTGATGTACACACCCACTGTGACACACCCGCTGTGACACGCCCACTGTGATGTACACGCCCACTGTGACACGGCCACTGTGATGTACACGCCCACTGTGACACGTCCACTGTGACGTTGTTGTGATGACGTTTACTGCAACGTCAGCTCCACTGGACACCACAGTTTTCTAATGTGGAAGTCAGCAACTTGTTTCTTTTATTAAGTCATTTTAGATAAAAATTGTGATTTAAAATGTGTGAATTATCACATAATGATCCACAGTCGTCATAGATTATAATTATAGAGACACAAGCACAGTATGTCTTTGTAACTTTTTTGCTCTATAGAGCTGTTTTTGCTTTTCCTAGAATGTTCCAAGGTATGGCATTTATCTTGTGGTGGTATCTATATTGCATTTATTAAAATACAAATGTTCATATTGCTCAAAATAACATTGGAACATATGCGACATTACTGTGAGCAGGATCGCCTCTCCGCTGATCAGGCCTGTACCTTGGTGATGTCACCTACTTGCCTCCATTGAGAGAGAAAACTTGAATGCTGTGCAGTAAACGACAGAAACCAGCATCTCCACTGAGACGAACAGATGGACCCTACCAGAAAAGTCCCATAGAGCACCTTTAAATGGATGTCCTGAGAGCTGATTGGCTGAGAGGCAAAGGTTCAGCTTGTGTGATTGGCTGCAGAATACAGTAAGAATACAGTCTAGACTGCATTTAGCCTACACATTTTTACTGTTGAAAAGTCTCAGATAATAGTGTGTGAATAGGTTTGACACTCCCATTATGTATGGCATGTTTCCACACTGTACTACATTATTCCAAAGCCGTTTCCCAGCATGCATCAGTGCCCTGGCTCTTCCCTGGCCTAACCTTTGGACACTTAAACATGGAGGAGTGTGTTCAAACGACTCGTACTGTAATTAATTTGGGAATACTCTCGCGCCTTCATCTCCTCCTCTGAGCGTAAACAGGACAAACCCATTACCTCCTAGTGGCTCCTTGGAGAATTACACCTGCTCCTATCCTCCCATTCTCCTATGGCTTTGGAAAAATGAGTTTGTATGAAAGAGAGGAGAGAAAATGAGAGGAAAGGAAAACTAGATATTTTTATATATATATTATAATATGTCAGATGCCCTCCCATGCTCCTACGGCTTTGTGAAAATGAGTTTGTGTAGCCCCAGAAGGAACCAATGAATGATCCAGTTCAGTCGTATTTAAGACCTGCTTTAACTATTTAAGATCTGCTTTAACTCCTACATATAGAACTTTACTTCCAGTTTAGACTCGGCTTGCTTAAGGCCTATTTTTTTATATTTAGACCTGATTTAGTCCTAGTTTAGTCTAGCGTAGGTTCCAGAGCTGGTTTATTCCTAGTTCTGACCTCGCCTACTCTGAGTTTAGACTTGGTTTAGTCTCAGAACTGAGTTAGTTCTGTTTTAGATTTTGTTCGTATCAAAGTCTTGATCTAAAAGTTTAACAACTTATGGTGCATATATTTTATATACTGTAATTCTGTATTTCAAACTAATGCATACATTAAAGTGTCAGGTTGTGGTTAAGGCTGGAGCCTTTAGTGTCCACACAGGGAAATCCTCTGCACTTGACCCATCCTTCAGCGTCTCTGGGTTGAACCTGTCAGGACCATTGGGACCTGGGTCCAGATGTTGAGCTAGTCTTGATCAGGTGTCTCCATGGAGATACATAAGCTTAATACCATAGTTGGGAACATTCCGTAAGCACACCTTCAAGTTTCTTACGTGGCCTGGTTATTAAAGACTTCTGCCTGGAGCAGGACGAGCTCAGCTGGAGGATTTGACCTGTTGTGCATGTTTGGGGTTGATGGGGGAAACTGGAGTGACCAGGCTTTCCCCAGTTCTACACAGAAAGGCTTGGACTTCCCGGGATTCAAACCCTGAACCTTCTTCCTGTGAGGCGAGAGTGCTAATGCTGATAAAGGAACAGTTGTTGCAGTAACTTTCCCAATCTGTCCAAACTTACATAATCCATCAGAAGTTGTGGACGTTTGAGCAGAAGGCAGGTCTGACTCAGGGCGAGAGAATGGACAAGTGTTATTTCTGAGTCCACTGTCACCACGGTACCTCTCCGGATGGACAAACGCACACATTTACACATATATCGTTGTGTGCCAGATGCCCTCCCGTCCTCCTATATCCCAGGTTTTGTTCTAGGTAAATAGCTGCACTGAATCTCCCTCTGGTTGGAAGTAGCAGCTGCCGTTGTGCACAGAGCCGGTTAAAGATCACAACTTGTACTCTTCTGTATTGATACTTGATGCTTGGGGTGTTCTGCATGTATGTCTGTGGCTGGATTTCAGATGACATCCCCACATTCTATAGGCCAGTAATATTTAATACAGATGTGTACAGCTACAATTTATATTATTAAAATGCAGATTTGTGTTAAATTAATGAGTGGAAATAGTCAGAATATTTTGTCTACAGTCCCTGGTTTATCATGGGGGTTATGTTCTAAAAATCAAACCTTCGTAGATTATCTCCCTCTTCCTCAATGATCTTTTCTCTCGTGACTCTGCTGCAGTGGTCTGTCGGTGCACAATGCATGTTCATACACTGTTAAAAAAAACATGCAAAATTGCACACAAAAAAAAAATCCCGAACACAGTGAGGCCACGAAAGATGCACTGCGATATAGTGAGGGACAGCTGTATTTCGTGGCAAAGTACAATGTAATTAATAGAGAAAACTGGCTCTTGCCCCCATTTTAAAATGTGACATCATCATATTCTAGGCTCTGAAACTACCAATGGAGAATCATAGACTGTATCTATAAATGGACGTAGCTAACCTGCTTGTTGTAGCCTTCCAAATAGTAAGTGATCATCGACACATTTCCAGAGCCATCGACTCTGGCTCCTATTCACTTTGCATTGAAGAACTGTGTCTCTCTGTACCTGCTGCTGTCAGACTGGCCATTTTGATCTTAAATGTTCGTATTAATCCTCTACATGATCCTTGTGTATTTATTTCACTTTTGTGACTGTAAATCAAGATATGAACATAACAGGTGAACCAGGCACTTTCGTTCCGCTCCGTGCTAAAATAGCGGTGTGGGTGGGGAAAGGCGTCACCTTCATCAGCCTCCTGATTGGCTCTTTGGTTGCTATGATACTTGTGGTCAGAATTCCTAATATGGAACTCGGCTCCAGATTGTCTGCTATACCTGCTCTAGCCTCGATGAGCTTCATTTGACTGGAGCCGAACGCTGTGGGTGACGTCACACTCACTCAGTTCACTTCTTTATACAGACTATGTGAGGACTTTTCAGCAGTTACCATGGTGACACAGTGCCCACATTAGTAAACACTGTGAAATAGTTTAAAGATAATCTGAAAACTCAAGAAAATATTTATACAAATGCATTTAATGAGCACATTTTCAAGGGCCTCTGCTCAGGACGAGCGTTTATGGTCCTGTTTAGGAGTTTCCACAAACATCCAACTCCTGACTAACCGAAAACTGTTGGCTAATGCTAGCTAGCTTGTGATAATGTTATCGGATGTTTAAAAGCACAAACCATCTCTGTTGTAGTTCAGCTAAGTCAGTTCTTTCTGGTCAGATTGTGTTAAACAAAGATCAGATTAAAGTCTAACAAATCCACAGAGAGAGCAGTGCTTACAGTTAGCATCACACTCCCAGGGGATGTTGACGACATCAGCTGCAAAAGTGTCAATAAATGAAAAACAAAACTAATTACAGTATAATTGAACAACTGTTGCAGAGAAGTTATATTATTTTTTTGTCAGTGTAAACTTTGGTGCAGAAGGCCGGTCTGAGTCAGGGCTGCAGATGGGACAGGTGTTACCCGTCGACTGTCACCATGGGACCTCTCCAAACGGACAAACAAAGCTTATTATCAGCTCAAATCTGCTACTCAAATCTGGAGGCCCGGGCGCGATCGGTGCAGAGGTAAACAGAAGAGATGTACGCAAATGAGAAAGGCCTTAGGAACAGTTCAGCCAATTATGAATCGCTCCCCAACGGCTTCTTAGCCAGCGCCGGAGACAGGAGCGCCGGAGACAAGAGCGCCGGAGACAGGAGCGCCGGAGACAGGAGCGCCGGAGACAGGAGCGCCGGAGACAGGTGGAGACAGGAGCACCGGTGACAGGAGCACCGGAGACAGGAGCACCGGAGACAGATGGAGACAGGTGGAGACAGGAGCACCGGAGACAGATGGAGACAGGAGCACCGGCGACAGGAGCACCGGAGACAGGAGCACCGGAGACAGGAGCACCGGAGACAGATGGAGACAGGTGGAGACAGGAGCACCGGAGACAGGTGGAGACAGGAGCACCGGAGACAGGTGGAGACAGGAGCACCGGCGACAGGAGCACCGGAGACAGGAGCACCGGAGACAGGAGACAGACAGTGGAGACAGGTGGAGACAGGAGCACCGGAGACAGGTGGAGACAGGAGCACTGGAGACAGGTGGAGACAGGAGCACCGGAGACAGTGGAGACAGGAGCGCCGGAGACAAGAACACCGGAGACAAAAGTGCCAGAGACAGGCAGAGACAGGAGAGCCGACTGACTTGCAACATAGTCTGCTTGTCTCCATGGTTTAATGCCACACTTGGGAACCTTCCTTAGGTGCACCTTTCTTACGTGGCTTGGTTATTAAAGACTTTTGCCTGGAGCAGAGTAAAGGTTGACCAAGAAAAAAACAGGTCCTTTTTCACTTTGTTTATTTTGAAATGTCACAGTGAAAAGTCACAAAAACAAGCTCCAGAACCACAACCAGAGCGAGACCAGACCAGACTAAACTGTGATCACTTCATAAACCATCACAGTGTCAGATGCCCTCCCATCATCCTGTATGGTTATTAGTTTACCCCTGTTTTAGTCCCAGATTAAACCTGGTTTGGTCCCAATTTAGACCTTATTTGGTCCTAGTTTAGACCTGTTTTAGTCCCAGTTTAGACCTGGTTTAGCCCCAGTTTAGACCTTATTTGGTCCTAGTTTAGACCTGTTTTAGTCCCAGTTTAGACCTGGTTTAGCCCCAGTTTAGACCTTATTTGGTCCTAGTTTAGACCTGTTTTAGTCCCAGTTTAGACCTGGTTTAGCCCCAGTTTAGACCTTATTTGGTGCTAGTTTAGACCTGGTTTAGTCCCAGTTTAGACCTTATTAGGTCCCAGTTTAGCCCTATTTTTTTCCAGTTTAGCCCTGGTTTTGTCTTTTCTCTGCGTCCTAAAAGACCTGGTTTAGTTCTAGTTGGACCTCACGTCATAAATCTGTAGATGCTGCTTTGGCTCATGTGCGGTGGACCGGGGCGCTGCACTTTTTAATAGGACCAAAGCTTAAGACCCTTTACATCTCTCCTCGCGCGTCAACTTGTCACTGCGTAATCCCTCGCTAAAGTGTTATGCTAGCAGGATTAGCGTTGCCGCAAACCCAGATTCTCAAATTATCAAGTGAAAACCTCTCTGAATGATGGGGCTAATAGGGAGGAAATTAAGCTAACGCAGAACAAGCTAAAGATGGTCCCAAAGAGGAGCAGATGAAACGGAAACGAGAACCAAAGAGCCAAGTCCAGTCCAAAACAAGATCTGAGGACTTTTAATTTTAGGATCAAAATCATACTAAGACTGTGACCCCAACTGGCTTTTCTCAGTCTCCATAAACTACTCATTTATGAAAGGCCCTGCTCCAGATTTACCCCATGTGTTTGAGCAAAATGTGTGTTAACCCACTACAAATATATTGTATGTGCAGCTCTATAATGAGACTGTTGTGTACTGCCTGCATCGAATTAAAAACGACTTTATTGGCCAATATCAGGAAGTATCAGGAATAGCATGCTAGTTGTTTTTAGCATTACTGGTTTAGTCCCAGTTTAGAGCTGGCTTAGTCCCAATTTAGACCTTATTTGGTCCCAGTTTTATTGTGCGCTGGCATAAATGAGAAGCACATTTGTACCCCAAACCAGGACTAAACCAGGACTAAACCAGGACTAAACCTGGACCAAACCAGGACTAAATCAGGACTAAACCAGGACTAAACCAGGACTAAACCAGGACTAAACCGTGACCAAACCAGGACTAAACCAGGACTAAACCGGGACCAAACCAGGACCAAACTAGTTTTAAATCAGGGACTAGTCCCAGGCCGGTCCACAGCTCCAGATCTGGGAGCAGCTGTGAGGTGGGCGGTGGATCTGCAGAGACAGAAGAAGAGAGAGGAGCCAAGGCTGCCTCCTACTGTATCTGCAACAAAGCCCCCTCCATACAGCACTATATGAACCAAACCCATGTAAACCAACACAACACTAACCCATAGAAACAATACAGACCAACAAACAGCACAGCAAGCAAAACAGGAACATCTCCATGGAGACAAACAGGTGGTAAGCTCTCATCTTTATGAAAACGTAATGAAACTTTAAAGCTACAGTGTGTAACTTTCGGGAGATGGAACGTCACCTGCATGATTTCATAGAAATACAAAATTAAAACCATACTTCAACATTCTCCATAGAGACAGACACATCTTATGCCATACTGTGGAATATTATAGCCAAAGGACCAACATTTCTATGGAAACCAGCAGGAGGAGGCCCTCCAGGCCAAAGAAGATCCAGTAAGGTGAGTCGGGTTTGTGAAGATACAAGTCCGTCAAAAGTGATGCATGTTTTTCTATATTTTTCAGTGACATAAACACAACCAAAATGAAAAAAAAACATGCCTTTATTTGAGTTATTTTATTTTTGGACTATAACGTTACATTTGAGTACAGTCAATTAAAGCCGCAGTATGTAACAGTAGATACACTGAGAGGCCACTAGGGGGTCAAATGGCTGAAACAAGAAGTGAACATAGGGATTTTAAATGTTCAGAAATGATCTCACGTGGGCAACTTTTCAATTCAATTCAATTCAATTTATTTTTGTAGAGCCCAAAATCACGACAGCAGTCGCCTCTTAGGGCTGAACATGAGAGTTGATTAACCAACAGAATTAGAAAATCAACAGTGGAACAGAAACAGACAAGCAAATTAGAAACAGACAAGCAAATTGTTCCAGAACATCCCCTGTCCTTAGACCCTCCTTCTCGGCAAGGAAAAAACTCCAAAAACCCATTGGGAAAAGGAGAAACCTCGAGGAGAACCACAGTGAAGGAGAGATCCACTCCCATGGACGGACAGGCTTTAGATGTGTCCAGGACTAAGGCGCATCCAGTTCAAGTCTGTAGGGCCAGAGTCCATTCGGGCAAGGCGATCTAGAGTTCGGCCATCACTGGACGATCAGGAGGCGATCTAGGGTCCAGCCATCACCGGACGGTCAGGAGGGCATCTAGGGTCCAGCCATCACCACTCACTTTTGGCTGGTAGGTTTGAAAAGCACACACTGGTGTTAAACCTGGATTAGACTGGACAGGATAAGGCCCATCCCATCTGACAAATAAACAGTAAATATGTTTTATTTCTTCTTATTTTGACAAACACAAGCAGTTAGGCTCCTCCCTGCGTGTTCATAAAGAAGTGAAACTTTGATGGTTATTTTTGCATTAGATCAGGGGTGCCCAAAGTGGGGCCCACGGGACAGTTTTGGCCCTCCAGGGGCTCTCATTTGGCCCGTGAGGCGGTGCTGAGATTAGTATTTATTTTGATTCTGCACTGAAAAGACTGTAAGAAAATGAAAGGGAGCACAAAAAAGCACAATAACTGAATAACTGAAGACAGATTTTAATCATATATATCTTTGCAGACTTTTTAAAATTGTCAAAAACAGACTAGCTGATTTTAAATGGTTTGCACTTACCTTATGCCTTCAAAGCATCCTAATTATTCATCACGATGAGTTTATAAGTGCTTTTCAGAACTGTCAGAGGCCAGACAATAACTAGCATGCTAACGTGCACTTTCTGATTGTCAGAACGCTTTATAATTAGATGCAGACAGTACAGTGCAGACTTATTCTGACTACCAGAGCTGCTTATACAATATAGTACTGGGGCGAGACACGTTTTACTCAGATACATGGGAAGAATTAGGCAAATGGAACAGGAAGACTAACCAGTACTGAACCATGACTAAACCAGGACCAAACCAGGACTAATCCAGGACCAAAACAAAACTAAACCGGGACTAAACAACACTAAATATCTCCTTTTGAAATCCTTTGTTGAAGCCCACATCCACAGCTGCAGAGTGGGCTGGAGGGATGAGAGCCCGGAGACAAAAAGGAGAACAAACAAGGCACACGGCCAAAGACCATCCACCCACCGTCCCTCCAGTCCTACCGAACCCCAAAACTCCACCTTAAAACACACAATTCCACCTTAAACTCAGGAGCTTACACAGAGTAGCATTGTCTCTTGATCCAAGAATAGCTTTAAGATTCATAAAGGAAATTTTATCTGAACAAGGACTGAACCAAGACTAAAGCAAAACTGAACCAGCAAAGACTAAACTAGAACTAAACCAAAACTGAACCAACAAAGACTAAACTAGAACTAAACCAAAACTGAACCAACAAAGACTAAACTAGAACTAAACCAAAACTGAACCAACAAAGACTAAACTAGAACTAAACCAGGACTTCACAGGGGCTAAATAACGACTAACCAGGGACTAAACCAAAACTGAACCAACAAAGACTAAACTAGAACTAAACCAAAACTGAACCAACAAAGACTAAACTAGAACTAAACCAAAACTGAACCAACAAAGACTAAACTAGAACTAAACCAGGACTTCACAGGGGCAAATAACGACTAACCAGGGACTAAACCAAAACTGAACCAACAAAGACTAAACTAGAACTAAACCAAAACTGAACCAACAAAGACTAAACTAGAACTAAACCAAAACTGAACCAACAAAGACTAAACTAGAACTAAACCAAAACTGAACCAACAAAGACTAAACTAGAACTAAACCAAAACTGAACCAACAAAGACTAAACTAGAACTAAACCAAAACTGAACCAACAAAGACTAAAGTAGAACTAAACCAGGACTTCACAGGGGCTAAAAACGACTAACCAGGGACTAAACTAAGACTGAACCAAGATTCAACCAAGTTTCAATCCAGAAGTCAGTGAATACAGATGAATATTGTGATTTAAAATGTGCAGATTATGACATAATGACCCACAGGTGTCAGAGATGAGATGTATAGAGCACAAACAAGCACAATACCTCTGATTTAACCACAACTCTGAAACATATTCTGCATTTTAAGTAAATACACTCTTAAACAGCTGTCAGACTGATTTTCTTTTATACATTTAATATTTACTTTCCCCTTATTTATTTCCCCTTCATTTATAAGACCATAAAGATGATACTTTTTCATTTGGAATAATACTGTGAATGTTTAGTTTATCATGAGGCTAGTTAAAGGTCACAAAAACGACTTCCTGTTTTTCTGTGAAGTCTGACCCGACAAAGCACTACTTAAGAAACATTTGAAAAGTAAAATATAAAGTTTTTGTGTTCACTGGTTGGTTTACTCGCAGGCCAGAGTGGTTTGTGTATTTTCCCTGCTTCATGTGCAGTTTTGTGTGTATATGTGATATGAGCCAGATCTTATGTTATATTTGATGTTTGTTCTCTGCGTGAACTGTGATGAAGTAAGACCACAGTGAACATCAGTGAGAAGAACTCTCGTGTCTCTCATGTTTGTGGACAAGCCGCAGATGTTACGTCAGCGCAGCGTCTCTGATTAACTGTTAATATCTTACATAAACATACCAGACAGTTCGTCTATGTGTTATGTTAAAATCTTGATTTCGGATTTTATAAAATACATTTCCACAAAAAATGCAACTTCTAATCCAGTGCAACTTATATATGTTTTTTTCTTCATTATTAAGGATTTTTTTTGTTGGTGCGACTTATAATCCGGAGCGACATATAGTCCTGAAAACACGGTACATACTCTGTATCTGCTGCTGTCAGACCCGTAATTTTGGTCTTAAATGTTCGTATTAACCTGCTCTACATGATCCTGGTGTTTTTATTTCCATATTTTGTCCTTAAATCGAGATATGAACATATATTAATAACAGAAAAATCAGTTGCCTTCTTTCCCCGAGGTCACTCCCGGTAGCGTTAGCAACAGGTTTGATTGACATCCTTGATAAGTAAGTATCCCTGCTAGACCAGCGGTGTGGGTGGGAAGGGCCATTACCTTCAACAGCCTTGCTCCTGATTGGCTCTTTGGTTGCTATGATACTTGCCGTCAGAATTCCAAATAAGCAGCTTCAAATTAGCGATTATGATGAGCTTCTTTTGACTGGAGCTGAAGCTGCGGGTGACGTCACTCTCAGTCCTCTTCATATGGTCCTCTGAGGCAGTACAGCTCTGAATGAAACTGCAGCTTAAACGGAGGAGATTTAAGCTTTGATATTCCTGCTTTCGCTTTGTCTCTCAATAGAGTATCTGGTCTGGTGTGATTCTTTGGACCATTTCCATTTTGCATGTTATCAATGTAAAAAGCTCTACTCGATCCTACCCACATAAGAGTGGTAGAATTATGGTCGTTCGTGGTAGTTCAAATGGCATGAATTTAGAATCTCTTGTTTTGGTTTATTAAAAGTGCATTCTGTAACTTTTCTTATGGGGATTTTGCAACCTGCTTGTCACTGTGGAGACAATACTGCCTTGCCTGGAAGAAATCTCCATGGAGACAAGCAACTGACGTGACTAGGCCAAGTTACAGGTCAGGGTCTCATTTATAAAACACATGGAATTCTTACTAAAAGTGTCGGGACCACAGACTGTGTAAAGAAGTGGACTGAGTGAATCTGACGTCATCCACAGCGTCCGGCTGCAGTCAAATGAAGCTCACCGAGGCTAGAGCCGTTATAGGGGTGAATTCGGAGCCAAGTTCCATGTTTGGAAATCCGACCGCGAGTATTAAAGCCATGAGCCAATCCGGAGCGAGGCTGGTAACGGCCCTTCCTGCCCGCGCTGCTGGTTTAGAAGGGAGCTGGCACTTAGCAATGCTGTCAATCAAAACTGTTGCTAACGTTATCGGAAGTTAGCAGGAAGGAAGGCGCCTCATTTGTCTGTTGTTATTATATGTTCAGATTTTGATTTATGGACAAAATAGCAAAATAAAAAGACCAGACACACATTCACATACACACACACACATATACACACACAAACACACACACATTCACACACACACACACACACACACACACATTCATACACACACATTCACACACACAAACAACACACACACATCATACACACAAACACACACACACACACATTCACACACACACACACACACACACACACACACATTCATACACACACATTCACACACACAAACACACACACATTCATACACACAAACACACAAACACACACACACATTCACACACACACACACACACACACACATTCATACACACACATTCACACACACAAACACACACACACACATTCACACACACAAACACACACACATTCATACACACACATTCACACACACAAACACACACACACACATTCATACACACAAACGCACACATTCATACACACACATTCACACACACACATTCATTCACACACACAAACACACACATTCACACACACATGCACACACACAAACACACACACAAACACACATATTCACACACACACATTCACACACACACTCACACATACACAAACACACATTCACACACACTCACACACACACACACACACACAGTCACACACCAGTGTACACAGACACTTGGGTTGAGGGGTGTCAAGTGTCTTGCCCAACAACACACTGACGCATACATCTGTGGGAGCTGGAATCACACCACCAACCTGTGGATCACTCAACTCAAACAATAATGTTTATAATGAGAGCAGGATTTGAACTGCCAACCTCCAGATCAGTGGACCAACACCAACTGAACTACTGTGGTCTTCTTTAACTGTGTGAATACAAAATGCCGTACTGTGAAACATTCCATGGGGATGTTACATGGAGCACCTTAAACTTGCCAAAATGACATGACAAGTGCAGTATCCTGGATTTTTGACATGACTGTATATCTATAACTGTATTTTATAACTTTTGTAGTGAAAGCAGCATATGTAATGTGAATATGTTTCGGGCCTGAGGTCAGCTGATGGTTTCACCCCAGGGACATGTGGGCTGGTCCATCAGGCCACAGGTCTCATCAGAGGCTCAATTAGCGGTTTGTCTGTGGTACAGGCCTATTCACTATGGACTATGGACTCACTGTGAGCTCACGTGTCCAGACATCCTGACCACCTCCTTTACTCCTCTGACCCTCTCCTCTGCTCCTCTGCTCCTCTGCTCCTCTCCTCTGCTCCTCTGCTCCTCTGCTCCTCTGACCCTCTCCTCTGCTCCTCTGACCCTCTCCTCTGCTCCTCTGCTCCTCTGCTCTTCTGCTCCTCTGCCCCTCTCATGGTAAACTTTTTTTCAGAGTGTGCGTGGATGTCAGTGTGGTGGTGGTACACTGTGTACAAATGTGTGTGATATAATGGAGTGTAGAGCAGCTGTACACAGCAGACACCAGACCAGTGTTATGTCCATAAGAGGCTGGACTCATGATGTATGGGGCATATCTGGTCTGGACATCTGTGCATGGTCTGGACTGGTTTATCTCAATTTATGGAGGTTCAGTGGGTCACTGTACGTTCACAGAATTTATGACAGGCCAATGTAATGTCGTATGAGGCTGGATGAAGAGAAAGATTTGACTAGACCAAAGGAACAAAGGAACCATACTTATTTTGATTCCATAAGTGAAGGCATCACATGCTCTTCGTTCTGATCGACGTTTTAGGTCATCGTGAAACATTTCAGGAGAAAGCTACAGTCCAAAAACCCAATAACCTCTCCACGCAGGTGATGGACCCTCCACATGTACATCACCATGCACCTGGAATTTATTACATCTAAATCTCATTATGTCTTGTTCTTCTAGACTCAGAGTTGTGAATTTTATATATTATCATCCCAAACCTGTTGGTCATTTTAAAGTGTGTTTTTAGTTAGTAAATGTTCTTATTTGTGTGTTGTTTTCTCCAATAGAGTATATTGTAAAAGCAGCACTTTGTGACAAAATGCCTGTCCTCTGTCTGCAGATTATAATGGATTTTTATTGTGGCCAAACCTCATGTCAAAGCTTGATCTCGATCTCTGAAGCTCAGCAGATCCGGGCCTGGTTAGGTTCAGGGAGACCGCGGCAAATACCAGACACCACAGTGAGGGAGCAGTGGCAAAAACTGTTGCTGTGTCCTTAAGCAAGACACGTCACCAACATAACCTAGTATGAATGTGGATTGTGTGTGAGTTGGTGCAGATTGTCAGCCTCACTTCTGTCAGTCTGCCCCAGGTCAGCTGTGGCTACAATATTATCTTACCACTACAGAGTGTGGAGTGAGTGAATATTGCATGAAACGATAAAGTGACTCTGAGCGTGTGGAAAGGCATTGTGTAAGACTAAGGCATTATTATCATTATTATCAACCAGGAAGTAAATACAGAAAGCAGTGTTCTGACCACAGTGTCAGTTTTATGCCTGAAGAAGCTGCTTTAATGTTGAGCAAACTCCTGATAATGAATCCATTTTGATATAAAATGTGTGTTAAAGAGTTTGAGGCAGCCACGGACCAGTTAGACACGTTTAAATACTTCTACCTGGCCCCTCTCTCACCTGTCCCCCCTCTCACCTGTCCCCTCTCTCACCCTGTCTGTCCCCCTCTCTCACCTGTCCCCTCTCTCATCTGTCCCCTCTCTCACACCTGTCCCCTCTCTCACCTGTCCCTCTCTCACCTGTCCCCTCTCTCATCTGTCCCCCTCTCTCACCTGTCCCCTCTCTCATCTGTCCCCCTCTCATCTGTCCCTCTCCCACCTGTCCCCCTCTACCTGTCCGCTCTCTCATCTGTCCCCTCTCTCACCTGTCCCTCTCTCTCATCTGTACCCTGTCTCACCTGTCCCCACTCTCACCTGTCCCCTCTCTCATCTGTCCCCTCTCTCACCTGTCCCCTCTCTCACCTGTCCCCTCTCTCACCTGTCCCCTCTCTCATCTGTCCCCTCTCTCATCTGTCCTCTCTCTCATCTGTCCCCTCTCTCACCTGTCCCCTCTCTCACCTGTCCCCTCTCTCATCTCTCTCCCTCTCTCATCTCTCCCCTCTCTCACCTGTCCCCTCTCTCATCTGTCCCCTCTCTCATCTGTCCCCTCTCTCATCTCTCCCCTCTCTCACCTGTCCCCTTTCTCATCTGTCCCCTCTCTCATCTGTCCCCTCTCTCATCTGTCCCCTCTCTCATCTGTCCCCTTTCTCATCTGTCCCCTCTCTCACCTGTCCCCTCTCTCACATAGCCCCGCCCCTCACCGGGTCTTTGATTCAGACTCACCTGTGCCACCGGTCTTTGTCTGTCAGGCCAGCAGTAATGTTGATAGCGTCTGGTGACATGTGAGAATACAACAGGAGCAGGACAGCCAGACATTATATTATTAACAGGGACTTTATCATGAACAAAATGGACCGTTAGCCTAGTTTACAAATGGACCAAAATAAGGTTCCTTGTCCCTCACAGATCCACCCCACAGCCTCCAGACATGTGTTTATGTCCCATTGATAATGTGTGTTCTCCTGTTTACTGCTGCCGAGTGAACGCTTCGGAGCGAGACGTTACACTGCACACAGCTGACAGTCACACGCTCCCATGGCTCTGAAGCTCTTTGTTTTGGGTTGAGTCCTCAGGCTCTGACCTCCTGTTTGCTTTAGTCACGCTCTTAAGATAACTCATCTCGTCTGTGAAGATCACCACGAGTTCTGACAAAGTGCAAGTGACGAGGCAGAAGTTTTAATATGCAAAACTCTGAGATATTGTTAAATCAGACCTACACAGACCTACTCTGCATAATGGACTTTTCAGAGCTGGTAAACATGTCAGTTGTCTCCCTCTCTCCATTTACTCACCTCAAGTTGTATTTGGACTCGTGTATGTCTGAGTAATCTGTAATCGTTTAATCGCTGATCTAACCCTGTTTTCCACAGGTACACGCCCACTGTGACGTACACACCCACTGTGACATGCCCACTGTGACACGCCCTCTGTGACGTACACACCCACTGTGATGTACACGCCCACTGTGACACGCCCACTGTGACATACACGCCCACTGTAACGTACACACCCACTGTGACGTACACACCCACTGTGACGTACACACCCACTGTGACACGCCCACTGTGACACGCCCACTGTGACGTACACACCCACTGTGACACACCCACTGTGACGTACACACCCACTGTGACACGCCCACTGTGACGTACACACCCACTGTGATGTACACGCCCACTGTGACGTACACGCCCACTGTGACGTACACGCCCACTGTGACGTACACACCCACTGTGACGTACACACCCACTGTGATGTACACACCCACTGTGATGTACACGCCCACTGTGACACGCCCACCACTGTGACCTACACACGCCCACTGTGACATACACGCCCACTGTGACGTACACGCCCACTGTGACGTACACGCCCACCTGTGACGTACACGCCCACTGTGACGTACACACCCACTGTGACACACCCACTGTGACGTACACACCCACTGTGACACACGCCCACTGTGACGTACACACACCCACTGTGATGTACACGCCCACTGTGACACGCCCACCACGTGACGTACACACCTGTGACACACGCCCACTGTGACATACACGCCCACTGTGACGTACACGCCCACTGTGACGTACACGCCCACTGTGACGTACACGCCCACTGTGACGTACACGCCCACTGTGACGTACACGCCCACTGTGACGTACACACCCACTGTGACGTACACACCCACTGTGACGTACACACCCACGCCCACTGTGTCGTACACGCCCACTGTGACGTACACGCCCACTGTGACGTACACGCCCCACTGTGACGTACACGCCCACTGTGACGTACATGCCCCACTGTGACAACGCCCACTGTGACGTACATGCCCACTGTGACACGCCCACTGTGACACGACGACTGTGACATACGCATTTTCTTTTCCAGTTTTATTTTCTTAATCGGTGATACTTTTAGGATTCAGCAGCATTGCGGGAAAAAAAAAAAGAAAATAACTGGGCTGCTCTAGTGTGATGTGCTCTGTCCATAGGGGGCGCTGACAGCAAGAGGCGCTTTGTTGTGATGAGGTTTACGGCGACGTCAGCTCCATTGGACACCACAGTTTTCTAACACAGAAGACTTGCTTCTTTTATGAAGTCAGTTTAGATGAATATTGTGATTTAAAATGTTAAAATTATCACATAATGATCCACAAGGGTCATACACAAGCACGAGAGGTCTTCTTTAAAGCTGCACTGTGGAACCTTTTCTTGTAGATGTTATTGCCTTGTCTGTAATGTTCCACAGTATGGCATTAGACTTAAATTATACATAGAGACAAGCGGTTCATGCCACCAGGCCACGTTACAGGTGAGATCTACGGAGAGGTGCTCGCGCTAACTATGAGAGTACATATTTTTGAAAGTATGAATGAATATTCCAGGCAAAGCTGTAACATCTCCATGGAGACAGGCTTTTGATGTTCCCCTTTCCACAAAAGTTTCTCAAATGCAAAAATGTGCACCAGTTTGAGAAAATGTCACTTTCTACTTTCAGGCCATATTTGACTTCGGGGTTTAGATGACGGAGATGTTTGACTAATGCATAATGTTGTGTCTTTGGGCAAGACACTTACCCCACAATTTCCAAATGAAGGAGTCTAACTCACAACCTACTTGCTGTGAGGAGGAGACAGGATAACCACTCTGCCACAGGAACACAGGGAGAACTCCACTGCACTCCAAACCTTATCATAATCTTTAGTTTAAACTTGACTGTGGCAGTGTTTTGACAATGTGCCACTGTTGACAACACAGAAAATACAATATAGTTTGTTTAACGCCTTGTTCCAAATATTGAAGAGGCGGTATTATGCAAAAACAACTTTTTGGAGCTTTCTACCATGTTATAACATTTGTTCCCTAATCAAAAACATGCTTGAAGAGGTTTTAGATGTCATCCCTGCATG
Organism: Periophthalmus modestus; assembly: GCA_019594935.1. NCBI lineage: Eukaryota > Metazoa > Chordata > Actinopteri > Gobiiformes > Gobiidae > Periophthalmus > Periophthalmus modestus. Next base: position 19,001,883 of record JAIEZT010000021.1, on the reverse strand, counting down.
TTTGAGTAATCTAGTGATCTCTCCTGGGCCCTATTCAAACCCTCCTTATGATTAGCAGTAAAATCCGGTCCAAGACTCCGCCCACAAGCCTACATCACCCATGCTCCGCCAACAAGCCTACGTCACCCACACTTCTCCATAAATACAGGAGAGTGTCTGAAATACAGTGCTCAGCGCACTCACAAAGTCGCCAGATAATTAAAAAATTCTCCCGTCCAGCGTCGTAAATATACCTGATCCTCCATGATTACGGAGGCGGTTTTATCACCTGCTTAATTTTACAATGTGGAATTAGAGACGCGTCATGGCAACACACCAAAAAAGAGAGATCAATGGGATTCTTTTTAGTGCAGCGAGGCCTATAAACAAGAGAGGAAGAGGAGACAAGAGCAGTGCACTACAGTAGAGACGAGGAAGAGGAAGAGGAGACAAGAGCAGTGTACTACAGTAGAGACGAGGAAGAGGAAGAGAGAGGAAGAGGAGACAAGAGCAGTGCACTACAGTAGAGACGAGGAAGAGGAAGAGGAGACAAGAGCAGTGTACTACAGTAGAGACGAGGAAGAGGAAGAGGAGACAAGAGCAGTGTACTACAGTAGAGACGAGGAAGAGGAAGAGAGAGGAAGAGGAGACAAGAGCAGTGCACTACAGTAGAGACGAGGAAGAGGAAGAGAGGGAGAGAGGAAGAGGAGACAAGAGCAGTGTACTACAGTAGAGACGAGGAAGAGGAAGAGACGGAGAGAGGAAGAGGAGACAAGAGCAGTGTACTACAGTAGAGACGAGGAAGAGGAAGAGAGAGGAAGAGGAGACAAGAGCAGTGCACTACAGTAGAGACGAGGAAGAGGAAGAGAGGGAGAGAGGAAGAGGAGACAAGAGCAGTGCACTACTGTAGAAACGAGGAAGAGGAAGAGACGGAGAGAGGAAGAGGAGACAAGAGCAGTGTACTACAGTAGAGACGAGGAAGAGGAAGAGAGAGGAAGAGGAGACAAGAGCAGTGTACTACTGTAGAGACGAGGAAGAGGAAGAAAGGGAGAGAGGAAGAGGAGACAAGAGCAGTGCACTACAGTAGAGACGAGGAAGAGGAAGAGAGAGGAAGAGGAGACAAGAGCAGTGCACTACAGTAGAAACGAGGAAGAGGAAGAGAGGGAGAGAGGAAGAGGAGACAAGAGCAGTGTACTACTGTAGAGACGAGGAAGAGGAAGAGAGAGGAAGAGGAGACAAGAGCAGTGCACTACAGTAGAGACGAGGAAGAGAGAGGAGGAAGAGGAGAAGACAAGATGATGAGAAAGGAGGAAGGGAGAGGTGGGAAGAAAGAGACAGATCAGTGAGAGAGAAGAGGGAGGGAGAGAGAGGAGTAGACAGTGGAGGGGCGTAGGATGGAGAGAGGGAGAGATGAGTGAGAGAGGAAGAGGAGAGGGAAAGAGAGGAGGGGGAAGAAGGGAGAGACAGGAGAAAGAGGGAGAGAGCAGAAGAGTCATCCTTGTGTTTTCATTTTAGAAATGATCAGATCCTCCACAGAAGATTCAGTCGACAATGTGATGATTTAGTTCAGAATATTTCCTGAGAACTTCAAATGTCGTCGTGATGTGACCGTTTCAGAAGCAACATCACAACACGATAAATACGAGCCACAACGTGAGCCACAACGTGAGCCACAACGTGAGCCACAACGTGAGCCACAACGTGAGCCACAACGTGAGCCACAACGTGAGCCACAACGTGAGCCACGACATGAGCCACACCTTCACCGGGACTCTCTCGTTCACACAGATGATCTGATCTGGTAACATTTGGTTTCTTCTTTGTCAATAATCATGAATAATCGTATAGTTATTTTTTGTTTTTTTAATAAGTATAAAACCTGACACTGTGACATCTGTATTTCATGGGGGAGGGGTCTCGTACGCTGATGTACTGTGGAGGTGAGATAATTACATACTTTCATATCCACAGAGCTGGTCTCAGGAGAAATAAGAGCACAGAATATGTTGGCGCCTTGTAACCGAGTGACACAAATATTCACGCAGATAAAGGTGCACTCTGGGACTTTTCTGGTGGACGACTGGCTTCTTACCTCTGTGGAAATGTTTCTTTTTGCTAATGAAAAAGTATACAACATGCATCCTGACTGTGAGTGAGCGCGCCTCTCCACAGACGTTGCTGGTGACATTGCTTGCTTGTGTTTCCATGGTGATAGATAAGTTCAATGCCATAGCAATAGAAAGTTGAACAGTGATAATGTTCAGTGCTATATTAGGGACCATAGAGAATAATGTAACTGAAAAGTGCCCTCCAGAAAAGTTCCAGAGTGCATCTTTAGACCTGTATGTTGCCTGGGAGCTGCTAACATGTGAAAAGTGAACCCAAAGTGCGAGTCTGAGCCACTGTCAAAGCCATCATCCGTTTGTCTGAATACATGAATCTTTATAAAGGCCACATATACATAGAGTCCTATAAATCAGCTCACATTTCCATAAGATACAGTGAGTAAACACACGCACTGAGGCTGCTCCGAGGGACTATTTACCCAGGCGGAGGGATACACAAGAGCTGGGGAAATTAGGGTTGTGTTACATTCATAATCTTGTTTGTGTTTTGTTAAAGTTCGTTAAAGGCCATGTTCCTGATTTTTTGCATGTATATGAGTAAAATGTTCTGGCCTTAGTCCAGATGCACTGTATGAGCAGCTCTGAGGCCAAAACACGTCCCCTGGACTCTGTCTGTGGCTAAATATCAAGTGTTTTATTGTCTGGGAATCAGGAAGTGCATGTTTGCATGCTGGCAGCATGTAAACACACACTTCCACCGTTTGTTTGCATGTTCTCCCTGTGTCTGTGTGGAGTTTGCATGTTCTCCCTGTGTCTATGTGGAGTTTGCATGTTCTCTCTGTGTCTGTGTGGAGTTTGCATGTTCTCTCTGTGTCTGTGTGGAGTTTGCATGTTCTCTCTGTGTCTGTGTGGAGTTTGCATGTTCTCTCTGTGTCTGTGTGGAGTTTGCATGTTCTCCCTGTGTCTGTGTGGAGTTTGCATGTTCTCCATGTGTCTGTGTGGAGTTTGCATGTTCTTCCTGTGTCTGTGTGGAGTTTGCATGTTCTCCCAGGTCATATCCTTCAGCTGAGACTAGACCAATATCTGCAGATGGGTCCCGTGGCACTCCACAGCGGGGCCCCTGCCCCCAGCAGCTTTGGAGGGTCAAATGCTGAAGACACATTTCTTAGCAGTAACCTGAATGGAAGAAAACAAAAGCTTAATTCTACCTTGGTGCATACAAAACTCTTCTCTGGGATCCAGAATAAACTTATCTAATTCTCTACAAACATGTGAGTCTGCTCTGGGAAATCAGCGAGATTCACCTCTCTGAGTTCAGAGGCTGTGACTGACAGGTGGATTAGCCAGTCAGGGACATGGAGGGTCTGTTCACATCAAATACGGCTGTTTATGAGGGAAGTCGCAGAGACGGAAGACACATCTGTGTGTGTGTGTGTGTGTGTGTGTGTGTGTGTGTGTGTGTGTGTGTGTGCGTGCGTGCGTGCGTGTGTGTGTGTGTGTGTGTGTGTCCGTCCTCACACTCAGTCAGATGCACTGTCACAGTGAGTCCCTGAGGCTCGTTCATGTGATCTTGTATTTAACAGTCTGCTGTACAGTTGCAGTACTGACTGATACCAGCCATATAGGTCAGGACATGTATTTTAGTTTCAGGATCAATTTAAAATATCTCTGATAACTTAATTTCTATTTGATATTATATCCTCAGAGGACTAACTCCTAGCTCCTACCTCTTAGCTCCTATCATTACCTTTCCTCACTGACAGACGATGTGAGAGATCAACGTTTTTGTAAGTAATTCTATTTCACAAGTGTAAAAGAAAATCACACAATTCTGAAACTGTTTAAGTCCTGGCTTAATTCCAGTTTTGTCCTGATTTAGTCCTGATTTAGTCCTGCTTTGGTTCTTGTCTACTTCCGGTTTAGTCCTGGTTCAGTCCTGGTTTTGTCTTGCCCTAGTCTTGGTTTAGTCCTGGTTAAGTCCTGGTTTGTTCCTGGTTTAGTCCTCATTTGGTCCTGGTTTAGTCCTGGTTTTGTCCTGGCTTGGTCATGGTCTTGTCCTGGTTCAGCCCTGGTTTAGTCTTGCCCTAATCTTAGTTTATTCCTGGTTTATCCCTGGTTTAGTCCTGATTTAGTCCTAGTTTAGCCCTGGTTTAGTCTTGGTTTAGTCCTGGTTTAGTCCTAGTTTACCCCAGGTTTAGTCCTGATTTAGTCCTGGTTAAACCCTGGTTTAGTCCCGGGTTCACTTTGGTCTACCTGTACACAGTGTGAACGTCGCCATATAAAGTCTTGATTTTTACATTGTTCCTATGGCAAACACAGTGCCCAGGTGCAATCTGGGTAATTATCAGATGTCCAAATGATGTCCGCGTAATGAAAGCGCTGTGCTAGCCTGACCTTTGTTAGCGCTACATCCATTAGCTCGGACGCCAGACTGGAGGAAGTAGGAGCTAGGACGTAGGAAGCAGGACGCACGCGAGGAGCTATAATTATCCGGCTAATGCAGTTGTGACGCGCAGAAATTGGATGAGTTTTTATCTCCCGATGACGAGATATAAAGACATTAAAGTGGCAGGTAAACATCGCCTGATTCCCAACGATAGCTCGCTAATGAAGTTGTGATCTCAAGATAGCTGCATGGAA